>JAWQFJ010002208.1:10000-21061 GCA_034096865.1 Theodoxus fluviatilis | reverse complement strand
GCCGTATGTGTACTTGTCACACCTGCCTGTTCTGTGCTAAAATATTAACTACTTTTTTCTGTAGACCATGAGGGAGCAGTTTGTTCCATGTTGACATATCCATATACAGATATGGTTTGTGTGTGCTAAACTGAATAACCTATGAGAAACTGTTTGATCTATGTTGATACAGCCGTATGTATACTTGTCACACCTGCCTGTTCTGTGCTAAAATATTAACTACATTTTTCTGTAGAGCATGAGGGAGCAGTTTGTTCCATGTTGACATATCCATATACAGATATGGTTTGTGTGTGCTTAACTGAATAAACTATGAGAAACTGTTTGATCTATGTTGATACAGCCGTATGTGTACGTGTCACACCAGCCTGTTCTGTGCTAAAATATTAACTACATTTTTCTGTAGAGCATGAGGGAGCAGTTTGTTCCATGTTGACATACCCATATACAGATATGGTTTGTGTGTGCTTAACTGAATAAGCTATAAGAAACTGTTTGATCTATGTTGATACAGCCGTATGTGTACTTGTCACACCTGCCTGTTCTGTGCTAAAATATTAACTACATTTTTCTGTAGAGCATGAGGGAGCAGTTTGTTCCATGTTGACATATAGATATGGTTTGTGTGTGCTTAACTGACTATGGGAAACTGTTTGATCTATGTTGATACAGCCGTGAATTCATATTCAGGTATACACGGGTATGATTGTTGTGTATTCAAAAAATATATGCAACCAGCACTTTGTATTCTGCTTCAGTAAAATATCATCCTCTCTACAATCAGTTGAATAGCAGGTGATCAAAGGGAGACAATCATGCTAAATTAAACGATGCTTCTAGAGCAAGCCATCAGCAGTTATGTCCCATAAGTACACTTGGCATGCAATTCTATTGAAAAAACTCTTTTGTCTCTATCTCCCCGTTTACACTCCCAAAGAAGCGACCACCATCGTGAGTATTGTAAGTAGTCAGACTCTACCCTATCCTAAGGTGCTACATTTCGCATGAATCATGTATCTATTCACTATGTACAACATTGTACTCCTTCGTGAATAAAGTCTTGTTGATATGTATGTGTCACAACCGTCTTGGGGTTGCTTGATGTTACAACCGTTCTTTTTCTCTCTCAAATTCAGACAAAGAAAAATAAACAGTTGTTAACAATGTAATTATTTAATTATACAAAACATGAATTTTTGTAGTTCAATTAATCTCTGGCGATTTCAATCGCACTACCAAAACAGACACGGCCGGACAAGACGAACACACAAAGAAAACACAGGGGATAGTCTCTCTCTCTCTCTCTCTCCGGTGTACTCCAAGTCCAGAACAATATAATAAGAATAAAATGAAACGTCTTCACCTTGGCATCCAACGTGGGGCTCTCACGAACACTCTTGATGGTGAGATCCTGCAGAGGATCTTCAGCTGTATCATTGTTCGTGTCGACACTCAACGTTTTGTTGTCCATCTTGCCAATCCAATCCGTCGCCAGTCCTTCTCCTTCCCCTCCTCCCGATGTAGTCGTCGTTCTCTGATGAGCCGACTGTGCCGCCAACGTCCTTCTCCTCTTCTCCCTCTTCTTCTTCGTTCTCTTCTTCTTCTTCAATCGTCTTCCTCCTCTTCTTCTTCGTCCTCTTCTTCTTCAATCGTCTTCCTCCTCTCTCTTTAATCGTCTTCTATTTCTCTTCTTCTTCACGGATACAGAACGTCGGTCTGGTGGCCTGACGGCGCTGCTATCCTTCTTAGTCCTCTTCTTCTGCAATCGTCTTCTTCTTCTTCTCTTCTTCTTCAGTCGTCTTCTTTCTCTTTTCCTTCACGGATACAGAACGTCGGTCTGGTGGCCTGACAGTGCTGCTATCCTTCTTCGTCCTCCTCTTCTGCAATCGTCTTCTCTTCTTCTCTTCTTCTTCAATCGTCTTCTGTTTCTCTTCTTCTTCACGGATACAGAACGTCGGTCTGGTGGCCTGACGGTGCTGCTATCCTTTTACGTCTATTCTGCAATCTTCTTCTTATTCAATCGTCTTCTTCCTCTTCTTTCTCTGCCTGTGGTCCAACGTCCTCGGCTTCCTCGAACCTTTCAAATCTCTCCCCCCACTCGATCAGTGGTGACGTTTCTAAAGCCACCTGAGTCGACGTCATTCCCTCTCCAAAACGTGACGTTGTTCAAAACCTTTAGAATTCATTGAAAGGCACAAAAATCCAAGTACAGAACAAAATTCAGAATACCACAAATTATACAAGTATCTACGTACAGAATTTCATCCAAATTAAACACCATGAAATTCTGTACGTGACAGTATGTATGTATGTATGTATGTGTGTGTGTGTGCGTGCGTGCGTGCGTGCGTGCATCCATGCATGCATGCATGTATGTATGTATGTATGTATGTATGTATGTATGTATGTATGTATGTATGTATGTATGTATGTATGTATGTATGTATGTATGTATGTATGTATGTATGTATGTATGTATGTATGTATGTATGTATGTATGTGTCCTCATAGATCAAATTGTGAAACAGTCTCACTTTCTGCAGGAGGACACTGGTGGGTTTGCAAGTGTCCAGCTTTCACCACTTTACAAGCCAAAGTAGGTCTCCATTATTTCTTTAGTGGGTCGGACAGCTCAATTTACAAAGTGTGTTTATTCATAATTTGTTCATGTGCGCAGACTGTGCAATTTTCATGAATAAAGTCTTTCTGATATGTGTTTTGGCTCTTATATAGCGCCAATCTCACACCCAAAGGCATGCTCAAGGCGCTCAACATGTTCACCATTTGAATAAAAGTTTTCAGCTGTGAATTAAAAGTCTGTATTGAAGGAGATTTCCTCAGTCTGTCTGGGATATCGGTCCAGAGTTTTGGTCCAGCATACGAGAATGCTCTCTCTCCAGATCTCTTGGTGTTGTAGCGTGGCACATGGAGTAATGACTGCGCCGAAGATCTGAGATCCCTCACGTGCACGCGCACACGCATGCACACACACACACACACTCATTTATACACATAAGAAAGATGTAAAGAAAAAGAAAGTTGTTTCTTTTTTCTTTAATGTTTACAATACCACATAAAGTATATGTAACTTCAAAAACGAAGAGGAAAAAAAATGCGATGTTTCAGTTTTGCTTACTACCTAAATTATATAAATGCCCCCTTTCCCCATATTTTCATCATCGTCGTCGATATCTTCATTACCCTCCTCCTCCTCCTCCTCCTCCTCCTCCTCCTCCTCCTCCTCCTCCTCCTCCTCCTCCTCCTCCTCCTCCTCCTCCTCATCATCATCATCATCATCATCATCGTCGTCGTCGTCGTCGTCGTCGTAGTCGTCATCGTCGTCGTCGTCGTCATCATCATCATCATCATTCATCATCATCGTCATCATCGTCATCATCGTCATTCTCCTCATCATCATCGTCATTATCGTCTCCATCGTCATAATCCCCCCCCCCCCCCCTTACTGCCTAAGACCCTATCACATGACTGGCCTGCGCTCCTGGCCGCCCTCCATCAAGCTGTCTGTGGCGAGGCAGTTTTCAAGACACGTTACTTCACGCCGTGTCGCGCTTTGCAATCCGCCTCGTAACTCGCTTCTTCCGCCACACTGAGGCTGGACGGCTTGATCTCGCCTGTGAAAAGCGTGGCTCCCAGCACAAGTCCTTGCTTAAAGCCTTCAAGACGCTTTCTGCTCTGTGACTCACTATCGGCAAGCATGTCGAGGAAAAGTGATATGCCTGGTGCAGGTCAGGCAGGAGAGGTGGAATCGCGGCTGAAGAGGACGGGCGGTGTACAGCACAGGAGACAATAGGAGTTGGGGAGACGTAGCAAGCGCAGGGAGCTTGTCCAAAAAGCAAGGAACTGTTCTGAGCCAAGTTGCCGATGTGGAACAAGGCGAGAGAAGTTAAATGCCGAAAAAGTATGAAGCGCATTTGTCCTGATGCGTGATGTGTGTCACCCTGCTGGACTGGAAGGGGGGGGGGGCGCACACAGAGAGAGAGAGAGAGAGAGAGAGAGAGAGTAGAGAGAGATTAGAAAGAGTGAGAGAATAAAAGAGGGAGGTGGGCGGATGGAAGGAGAGAGAGAGAGAGAGAGAGAGAGAGAGAGAGAGAGAGAGAGAGGAGAGAGAGAGAGAGAGAGAGAGGGGGGGGGGGGGGGACACAGGTGTGGACGTGGGCAGAAAATGACACAACACAGAGGAAATACTATTTTTTCTTCTCACAACCACTCATAGAAATGGAATCACCAATTAGCTTAGTGTTGTATTTAGTTCTCTGTGAAACCTGCTCGGTTCAAATGTTCTGTGCTCAGTTCCGTGTACACGTTTCAACAAGATTTGATTCGACAGTGCACTACAGATAGACTTAACTGACCATCATCGCATTTAATGAAAAATCAGTAGAAAAGCCTTTTTCTTGTGCTAATTTATTTTTATTTCAAGCGCAATGCTCTCTGGAAACCTTGTTTTGGATATTAGACAGAAAGCGCATGAGAGGTAAGATTTTTACGCTCACTCGATTTTTCTTTACTTCACATAGCAAACACTTCTTGATGAGTCAAATCGCCAGAGTCGACATCAGAATGGGCGGACCATACCTATGTGCTATTTTTGTTCCCAATATTGCATCCCAGGATTGATGCTCTGATTATTCTGTCGGTGGTCGGCCAGAGTGCTGGGCGAGCTTGTCATCAATCAATAACTATACTTCGTGGAGCGTGAACCAATCTATCTGAGGCGCTAACTTGAAACAATTGCAAGAAGCTTGCCAACTTTTCTCCAATAATCAGTTCCCAAGCATCAAAACTCCTCTAACTTTCTCCACAAACTTCAGCCCTACCAAACCTGCCCAGGTGACGGCCATATTGCCATAGATGAGCATGTTGGGGTGGGGAGGGGTCATGAAACGGCTTTGTACTTAGAGTATGGATCTCACAACGTCCACAGTGTGGGTTATGAGTTCCCGCGAGTACATTCGACAGGCCTGACGGGAGACACGCTGGGACAGGCGTGAAATAAAGTCCCTGGCCTTCTTGAATGATGGGCACCTAGAAGCGACCATTGGCATCCCCACCCTTACCCTCCTCTCCAACCCTACCCCCCCCCCCCCCCCCCAATCTCTCCATGCCTCACCCAACCCCACTCCCACCCTTCAACCCCGCTCTACTAAGTCCTACACTGGAACTTGATACTTTATTTGTCAGTGCCCTCTGTGTCCCAAGCGTTCCATTTGCCACCACTCCTCATTCTGTATCACCTTATCTCTACTGTATCCTCCATCTTCCGTTCTCCCTCGCTTCCTTTTCCACTAACCAGCATTGCTATCCCCAACTTCTACTCAGCCGACCCATGTCCCTGTCCTCCTCCCCAACCATGTCATAACTTCCCGTCCCCCTCCCATTATCAGTCTTCCATCCTTCTATCTTCCTCCTCCTTCTATTCAAATTTGTCATTCTCCACCTCGACCTCTACCCTTCAACTTTGCTTATGTTCTCCTGCCTCGCAATTTGATTACGTGGTTCCACTAATAGAAAATGGCGATATGTTGACAGGAGATAAGGAGATATATATGCCTGTAGATATTAAGGTAGGCATACTGACGGTGATGATGGGAGATGAGAAACGAATGCGTGGCTGAAAGTGGTCAGGTTGTATGAGAATGACAGAGAACACTCCACGGTGGATATTCGTGATACAGGGATTGCGGGTCGGCTAATACCACACAGCTGTCACACGGTGAAAATGTTTTAGCACTCGGTTCTCAGAATCCTCTTCATTGCCCGTTCATACAAAACTACGCCGCAAAATACAATATTGACTTGACTCGCTCTCCGTGCGCTTCTTTGATGACGTTCCTGTCTAGAAAACTGAAAAATATAATAATACATATACTCCACTCATCAGCTGGGACCCGGGACCCATGGTCGTGAAGCTTTAGGGGCCTGTTCTAGTAGCTCGACCACGGGAGGTCCTAAGAAGCACAAAACGCCACCGGGCTGTGGACTTAAATCTATTCGTTAGTATGTAATCTGATTTTGTTAAGACTTTGCCGTAAACATTCGCTTTTGATTAGAGCAACTGCAAGTTTTCTACAACGGAACCCAGTAGACACCATTATTTGTATGACCGGAAGCATTTAGGACAGGTTCTGACCATCTGATGACCTTCTCACTCATTCAACTGCGCTGGAAGATGTTCGTGTGACCCGGTCGTGGCCATGCTGTAGCCTGTAAACAGAGCGCGCTCCAGACCGTCTCAGCAACTCTGTGCTGCTGCCGCTTCCGTCTGCAAATCGTCGACCGACTGAATGGTTCCAGTGACACGGCCTCTATGCGGAGCTGTCAGAAGGGACATTTCAGACCGGCAATTTTCCTGGGCTGAAAGAGCAGGTCCACACTCTGGTGGAATCGATGTTCAGGACCTGGGCTGCACTGGTGCCTGGCGTTCCATCACGGGGCCTCACAGAGGTAGGCGTCTGGCAGGGCGGGGAAGCATGAGAGCACCAAGGGGTCGCCATTGAAACTCCACTCTGTCAGGGGAAGCCCGTCACTTCCCAGGACTGGTGGGAGGGGAGTGGTGGGGGGGGGGGGGGGTGGGGTGGGGAGACTTCTGCGACGTCCGCGACGTCCAATCTGGGCTGTGCTTGAGCCAGCCATCGAGAGAGATCCCTACAAGGCACCGTGGCCAGAAGCCCACTGATTGAAGCAGGCGGGCGGGGATATTGTGGGAGAGGGCAAGGGAGGGAGAAATGAGGAAGATTAGAGCAGGGGATAAGGAGATCAAGATTGAGCCTGCAGTTTTTTGTTGACCTCTGCATACGTGGTTCAATCTACATGGCTAACGATTTATTTGCCTTCGCTTCACGCCATCGGAGTGGGGTATGCATAATACACGATGCAACTACGTGTCGGAGATAAATCGATTGTGTTCCCTATTTTATCACTGACATCCGTGCTCAGGGGTGTTCATTCCTTGTCGTGTATTGGACTTACATGACTAGGCTGGCACACATTTTCTACTGCCAACAGGAAAATTCACATTACTTTAAACTCTGGAAACAGTTTCATTCAGATGTAATATGATTGATCTGTCAGCATTTTGATTCGCTGATTACCATACTGGTCAATGTTGTAATATTTAACTCCAGGTGCAAGATTACTTGCTAACAATATAATCCAAAATGCTCCTAGATAGGCCAGAGCTTGTGTTTAAATATGCGTCACATATTTTGTGGAATTGTTGTCATTTTCCCCCTCAACCTCAAACGTTAAAGTTGAACCTGTGTGAGTAATGTACGTGCAGCAAAGAATAGAGACTAGATGCATTCGGATATCATTGAACACTCCCTCGGAATTTATAGGGTGTCATTCTACCACCATACACAAATTGACGATTGTCTAAGAGTATAACGCTCTCCTCATCAGCATCCATGTATATTATGCGAGGACATTCTCGATTTTCATTTCACAAACAAGAATCGGACAGTGCTTCAAGAATGAGTTAAAACGTCTCAATGCACTTCACTTCGAGCGTTGATATCTGGCGTTATGTTTGCAGAAATATCAACTGTCACCTATCAATTAGACCCCCCCCCCCAATTTAATGCACTCTGCATTCTTCTAACAGAAGGCGTATGCTAAACCACTAGATTGGGATGACACGTAAATGACGCAGGGTATGGGATGAAGCTCAGCGAATAACATTGCATCCATCCCTCAAAAAAAGAACATCGAGAACTAGAGGACAAGAACTTCACAAGAAGCTAGACGGCTGACGGTCTTCAAAGGAAGAGTCCCCTGTCTTCAAGTGTTTTGGCCAAGTCTTCCTGACACTCTCGGGGGGGAGGGGAGGTGCCACACCTGAGTCAAAGGGCGCGTTTGTTTGGCCCAAAATCTCGAGATTCTCCCTGAATGGCTAGTCGAGGGCGAGTGAGACGCTCCTACAGCTAGAAAAACGGCCAACCATCTCGCAAGGCGGAAGAACATGGCTGCGTCCTGACGTCAGAGTCGGTGAAGAAGTTGCTGATAGACGAAATAACTGACGACACAGATATCACATCAGTTTTTCACTTCATAGAACTCACCATGGTGCCATATCGAATGGCACGGGAACTTTTTCAACAACAAAAAAAGCAACACGGGTTCAACTGTAGACAATTTTGTCGAAAATGTTAGGCTTCGATTCATTTCGATCAATTCAAAAACATAATTCATAGAGAGTACGCATACGGTATTTCGTGTTTGCAAGCAAATAACAAAATTTCTTCAGTGTATGTCCAGATATAACCTATACACGGACTCCTCAAGATATACAAATGAACACTTGAATAGCAAATACTTTCCATTCTCGGACCCTGAGAAGCACATTACAGGCACTTATCTCCGAACACCAGCCCAACTCGCACTGTCTCCGCCATTTTGACTCATTAGGGTCACTGCAGCGGGAAGCATCGAGGGAGCTCCGGACCTCCCTCGGCCTCCCGCCTTCACGGCGTGTCTGTCCCTATGAGCGAGGAACGTAGGAAACGCCTATCCCTTGGGATTCTCTCGAGATTTTGGGGCAAACAAACGCGCCCATAACCTCAGGTGCCCGTCAGTTACTTAAAGCTTCCCAAACTTCCTACAAGGTTTGCGTTACTCGACTTCCGGCGTTAAACACTTCCTTCCTTTCACACCAACAATCTATACACGTACAAACTTTCTTTCATCGCCTGAGATCTGCAGTTCGTTCCAGATTGCTGCACGAAAACTTATTTTGGGGTGGTGAGAATTTAGTGTGTCATTTGTGTACATTTCAGCAAGCATGCAGATGGTTTCTTGATGATCTATCTTTTGCGTTCCTTCAGTCCTGTTCAAACAGCTGAGATGGAAAATATGCCCATGCATGAATGGATGGCGGAAAGGTTGAGCAAGTCAACGGATTTTTATAAATCTTCGGATAGTTGAACGCACATCTTCCTCTTCCTCCTTTTTCTTCCATTCATGTTGACTCCTTCCAGCTTTCCTCATACTCTCCTTCTCGGTTCCGCGCGAACTACTAAAACCCTTGCGCTTCAACATCTGTTCGACCACCACTCTTGCAGGAGATCGGACATACACCTGGTGATCAAGCCCCTGTTCTGACCTTGCTCGTGCCCCTCGCTGTTAGCACGGTGTAGACAGGCGACATCTGCTAAGCCCTGATGCAGATGTCAAAATTAGAAATCTTTTTTCTCCTATCAACCTTAATCAATTAGCTTGTGCTAAACGGCTGGTGTGATTGAAATTAAATAGTCACAGATTACCAATGGGTCAGATAAATCATAAGAATGTTTAATGAACAGAAATCAATAAACTTTATTTAAAACGGCTTCGTTGTCCGATATATTCCTACTTTTGTCCATAAATATAGAAATTACTTTTTGAATTAGCTTAAGTTATGCCTGACATTGTAAAAGAGATTTAAAGTTTTGCATCTGAACAATTCGTTGACCTAAACGAACTGTAGTATTGATTCAGCCGCCTGCCCCCGTGAATAGTCCTTGGATCAATGCTACATCCGGGCAAGAACGATACATGCGGCGGAAACAAGTACAGCAAAAACTAGAGTTGTGCTGGCACTATGGGAAGCCACTCGCGCGATTCAGACAGGGTATAGAAGCAATCCTATCTGCATATTTAATGCTAATTCTAAAGCACCTATGCACGCGTGATATTTCCATCAACCGCGTTGGGTCGTGACTGCAAAATTATGTCTATACTGTAAGGGAAGCATCGTCAATTCAAAAAAACATGTAGGCAATGAAAGTGTCCTTCAAATAGGGAATGAAAACCCCTTTCCTACTTATTTAGAGTCTATAGATCTATACATAGATGGGTCTGGTGGAGTTTGTAACGGACCACTGGTTCAAAAAACTTGAATTAAGTCGAAACTATCGAGCCTTCAGTTCATGAACTCAGAAAACACTCATTTGTCTGCATTTTCAGCGTCCGATTTTAAATTGCGCGAGAACAAGACGCACTGTGGGTATTAAAAATGTATTTCTCGGGACGAAATCTTTATGGGCAAGAGATCGATTGGGCAAGTGGTTCTGGTGGATCACATTTTTGGGAGCTGGCACGTTGTCAAGGCTATATTCCCACGCAGTTGAGGCTTCAACGAACTGAAAGCCTTTCCATGCAGAAGAGAACCAGGTCTCCGACTGTGAGAAACGAACCTTCACATCTTGCTTTCTCTAGACCACAAAGCATTCTAAACAAGGACTCTTTCATTCTAGTTTTCTTTCTTTTTTTACAGACTCGATGAAGAGATTAGAAGTTTGGACATATTCTTCTTTACGGTGAAGCTCATTGCAGCGACCGAGGTTCTGAAGGTTAAGAGCTTCACATGTGTAGGTTGTGTGCCGCGACTTGAAGGCTAAGGACACCTACATTTAAAACCCGGAGTTAGGAGGAAATTAGTTATACCCTGAGTACCAGAACTAGCACTCTAAGAGGACTGGTTTTCCTCGGGGACTTTACGTGTGTAGGGACTATATTTCATCACACTTCAGCACTTAAGGGGGCCAAGAACTCTGATGAGTCCAGAGTCCCCTAGGGAACACAGCCATAGCGGCACATCAATGCAATAGGGGCCACGCGTCCACTGTGACAGGAACAACACCGAGAGTTCACTTCTATGGTGACAGAAATCGCCACATTTTTCCTGAGACCATACCTATGCAAGACAGGCAAAGGTTTCTTCAAGAACGGTGTCTGTGGCTCTGTGACTTCAGGGTTGGAGAGGACGGCCACTTAGTCCAGCTACCTAGGGGACCCCCTGTTTCCTCCTTCCCAGCATGCCTTCCCCATATCCCCGAGAAGCGTTGGCGGCTCGCCCTTTTCACGCGTCTCCAAGCCCTGGGACTGTGACAGGGAAATTGAATTTGTCACAAAAAGCAGCGCTCGTGATTGCGTACGGGAGAGAGCAACGCAGGCAATTACTCCCTGTTTCGCCCGCCCGATAGCGCAGGAGTGGAAGCGGGGAAGAAATTCAATAGCAGCGCCATAAAGTTATCCGAGGCGGGCAGATGACCTCATCCCCAA
>JAWQFJ010002208.1:0-5000 GCA_034096865.1 Theodoxus fluviatilis | reverse complement strand
GAAGTCTTCTATAGCGGAAAAAAGTCAACGCAAAACAAAGCAAAGTAAAACCCTTTTCGCGCTATTCCCTGTCTGCTGGGCATCACATAGCAGAAGTGGTTTCCCAGACTATTGATATGTAATCCAAAGCAATCTAAAGTAATTCAAAGCAATTCAAAGCAATCCAAAGCAATCTAAAGTAATCCAAAGGAATCCAAAGCAATCCAAAGCAAGCCAAAGCAAGCCAAAGCAAACTAAAGTAATCCAAAGCAATCCAAAGGGCGTTTCCGGAATTTTTTTTAAGTGATCAGTGTAAATAGTACATAAGTCTGTATCAAAATTAGGACAAACAAGCAGAAATTTTCTGGCAGTGGAATATTATTTTTTTTTATACAAAAACTGACTGTTTGGACGTCGCGAATGATTACAGTGATCACTTTTTTAAAAGACCGAAAACGTATTTCATACTGCTTTGGATTGATTTGCATTGCATAGTATTTCATACTGCTTTGGATTGATTCACATTGCATCGTATTTCATATTGCTTTAGATTGATTTACATTGCATCGTATTTCATATTGCTTTGGTTTGATTTACATTGCATCGTATTTCATATTGCTTTGGTTTGATTTACATTGCATCTCCGTAGTCGTGGAAAACTCGCTTCTGATAAGCCGTAAAGTATCCTAATAGCTTGAAAACTGGAAAAGTGTGCAAGACCAGGAAGAGGGATTTACAAAAGTTGATTACGACATCAAAATCAAATTAAAACAGCAACGACGACAATATTCTCTTTGTTTCAAAACGAAAGTGATGCGAGGCACGCTGCACACCATGCAGCCAATAAGACATCATTCTGGAGGAGGATTTCGTCAAAGCATTCATCGAGTTAGAAAGGGACTTTGCATCTTCCCCGTTCCTTTTCACCGCGTTCTCTTGACTTTCATACTTACGAACTGTTGCAGTTGTAATGCGTGTCTGCTTTACACAAAGTCTCACGAAAGATCTCAGGCAGGGGATGTAGCTAAACTACAGGACGCACAACCACGAGCATTCTGTTTCATTCCAAGAGACTCACTTTCGCAATCATTGGCAATCCCGTGGTTTGAACAACGAGAAAATGCCCATTTGGATGTCATGAAGTAGGGTTGAACTCGTAGGGTTTTTTAATACGGCTAATCTACTCTGTTCGAGTCATCACCTGTCATTGATTTTCATATTCCAAGTCCTTAAACTTGTAATATTACACGCCTAACGATTCGTCCGTAAGTGGCGCGATAGATAAGCTCTTTGCTATCACCATAGGCAAATTCAATGAAATTGGACAGACTGTACCTGGGCGAGCCATAAATAATAACATCATGCTACGACATCAAACGTGCTGATGAACAAATTGTGGAAACATCACAGTATCTGCACTGTCACAATCATTCGTAAACGGTAGACTTTGACTAGTTGCACACTAGACGACGGTATATGAGATTGATACATACGAGGCACAGGCAACTGTTTTGCACCCTCTGACAACTGCCTTATACCCTCTGACAACTGCCTTACACCCTTTGACAACTGCTTTTCACTCTCTGACAACTGCCTTATACCCTCTGACAACTGCCTTGCACCCTTTGATAACTGCTTTTCACTCTCTGACAACTGCCTTGCACCCTCTGACAACTGCCTTGCACCCTCTGACAACTGTTTTCTACCCTCTGACAACTGCCTTGCATCCTCTGACAACTGCCTTGCACCCTCTGACAACTGCTTTCTACCCTCTGACAACTGCCTTGCACCTTTTGACAACGGCCTTGCGCCCTCTGACAACTGCTTTCTACCCTCTGACAACTGCCTTGCACCTTTTGACAACTGCCTTGCGCCCTCTGACAACTGCCTTGCACCCTCTGAAAACTGCCTTGCACCCTCTGACAACTGCTTTGCATTCTCTGACAACTGCCTTGCACCCTCTGACAACTGCCTTGCACCGTCTGACAACTGCCTTGCACCCTCTGACAACTGCCTTGCACCCTCTGACAACTGTCTTGCACCGTCTGACAACTGCCTTGCACCCTCTGACAACTGCCTTGCACCGTCTGACAACTGCCTTGCACCCTCTGACAACGGCCTTGCACCGTCTGACAACGGCCTTGCACCGTCTGACAACTGCCTTGCACCGTCTGACAACTGCCTTGCACCCTCTGACAACTGCCTTGCACCCTCTGACAACTGCCTTGCACCGTCTGACAACTGCCTTGCATCGTCTGACAACTGCTTTCCACTCTCTGACAACTGCCTTGCACCGTCTGACAACTGCCTTGCACTCTCTGACAACTGCCTTGCATTCTCTGACAACTGCCTTGCATTCTCCGACAACTGCCTTGCACTCTCTGACAACTGCTTTCCACTCTCTGACAACTGCCTTGCATTCTGTGACAACTGCCTTGCATTCTGTGACAACTGCCTTGCACTCTCTGACAACTGCCTTGCATTCTGTGACAACTGCCTTGCATTCTCTGACAACTGCCTTGCACTCTCTGATAACGGCCTTGCACCCTCTGACAACGGCCTTGCATTCTCTGACAACTGCCTTGCATTCTCTGACAACTGCCTTGCACTCTCTGACAACTGCTTTCCACTCTCTGACAACTGCCTTGCATTCTGTGACAACTGCCTTGCATTCTGTGACAACTGCCTTGCACTCTCTGACAACTGCCTTGCATTCTGTGACAACTGCCTTGCACTCTCTGACAACGGCCTTGCACCCTCTGACAACTGCCTTGCACCCTCTGACAACGGCCTTGCACCCTCTGACACCTGCCTTGCATTCTCTGAAAACTGCCTTGCACTGTCTGACAACTGCTTTCCACTCTCTGACAACTGCCTTGCATTCTCTGACAACTGCCTTGCATTCTCTGACAACTGCCTTGCACCGTCTGACAACTGCTTTCCACTCTCTGACAACTGCCTTGCATTCTGTGACAACTGCCTTGCATTCTGTGACAACTGCCTTGCACTCTCTGACAACTGCCTTGCATTCTGTGACAACTACCTTGCATTCTCTGACAACTGTCTTGCATTCTCTGACAACTGCCTTGCATTCTGTGACAACTGCCTTGCACCGTCTGACAACTGCTTTCCACTCTCTGACAACTGCCTTGCATTCTGTGACAACTGCCTTGCATTCTGTGACAACTGCCTTGCATTCTCTGACAACTGCCTTGCATTCTGTGACAACTGCCTTGCATTCTCTGACAACTGCCTTGCATTCTGTGACAACTGCTTTGCACCTTCTGACAACTGCACGCACTCAAACCGCACTGGGAGCTCGGTTTTTAAACACCAATGGCTATCAACTCAATGTCCCGTATGATCAAAGGAATGGGCCGTTGATGTGCAATTTCGATGACTTTTTTCGGATCATGACTCTCTGTGCGGAGTGAGCGCTCTAAACTGTGAGGCCCAACGCACGACACTGCTTTGATGTACTATTCCGCCACGGAACAGACCAAAAGTTTTTTGATCTTCACAGACTAACTGGCTAATTGTGCTTCGGTGTAGGGCGGTACAGTATCCCAAGCCTCTTTGTTCTCCGGCTCAAAACTGCTTAGCAGTTCTCAGCGTAACCTCATTAAGACGTCGTTACTGAGTCGATTTTGTCGACACAAACTGAATTATGGCTTCGTCGATGGCAGTTTGCGGCATTTCGCTGTGAGTTCTAATACCCAGTAAACTGACATGGTCGCACTTTTCTCTTTCTCTCCTTGCCAGTTTCTTTCCCATTTCCACCCTGGCTTTCCTGTCATAATTTCCCATCATGTCCGATTTTTCTTACATCTTGAATTCTTACCTCTCTAACTCCCCCTTTTCAATAACCATCCCACCATCCTCACACCCTCGACACCCTCAGCAATTCGTTTCGAACACTCTTTTCATTCTTCCTAGCTTCTCATTTTCCTCTCTGTTAAATCCCCAGGGAAATACTCCACAGGACGCATTTCAAATCATGAGCAGCATCTCCAGGGACTGCGACTTTTTTCTCTTTTTGACTGCAGTTTTGATCTCGACTTAAGGCCGAAAAATCCAATGAAAGCAAAGCATGTCTGTGTCTCCCAATCCTTGGCAAGCCCACGCAAACGTTTGGATTGCCTGAACCCTGCTAACCAGGCTGGAGCAACGTAGACTTTGTATGATGTCATCAGTGCCGACGTTTTGAGATGTAGCGCTGATTTGCATGCATACATATTCACCAAGTCTTCAAACGACGATGAGCTTGCATATCTTGCCCGATGCAAGTGTAGGGTTTTGTGGACGTTGGCCCTGTTGGTGGGGCATTTCCCTGCATAAAAGTTTATGTAGATACTCGTCACCGCTGCCCTCAGTTGTCAACGCTGGTTGTAAAGTTGCACCAAACGGATGGAATGGCTGATGTGGGGATGAACTAAAAAGATTCTGAAACACTGCGACCATGCCTGCGACTCATTTCCACTGATAAGTACGGGGCTCTCGGACCGAGTGGTTAACGCGCTTGACCTGCAGTCGCTTGTGGCAAGTGGGTACAGTAGTCGATGATGCGCGTATTCAGGAGTTGCATCCTTGAGCAAGGTGCCTGACTCACATTGCTTCTCCCCTTCCAGGAGCAAAGCCGGGTACTTGTGAGGGCAGCGTTGGCAGACAGTAGTGCATTCAACCCTTTTGTGTGGCCGTGAGCCAGCATCGAGATGGAATGTCCTCAGGGGAATGGAGATGTTGCCGGTACCTGACAGCGTGAGTGTTATCTGTCAGTCACTGTGTGTCGTCAGGTGCCAGTGAAGTATTGACAAAGCGGCCCAGTAATCAGGAGAAAATGCGTAAAGCGGTTTGAGACCTGAATAGGGCAACAAGTTGTTACATAAAACTACACCTTTAGCGTTTCACTCACCTTACCTAGGTTGAAAATTCTCACAGTACCAATAATTCAAAAACCAAGTTTCCACGTGGTATCAACAGAGAAAGCCCCCGATGGTCAGAAACGTAACAGCGTCGTGGCT
>JAWQFJ010002207.1:67468-123256 GCA_034096865.1 Theodoxus fluviatilis | reverse complement strand
TATTTCACATCTTTTTATATAATAGTATTATATTAACATTAGCCAAGAAAAAAATACAAACAGATGTTTTCTGGTTGCCATGGTTACAGAAAAAACAAGATGGCCGCCAGTGAAAACAACCCAACTTGTAACAATGATATCTCTAATTCTATCCAACACTGAACAATGAAATTTGCACCATTTCATTTGGACTGCAAAAGCATATGCAATCAACCTAATATTCTAAGTTGTTTGATAAATAAGAAATTCACTATATTTTCGTGCTTTTATTACTGTTTTCCCGCCGTAATCAGAACACAAAAACCATCAAAAACTAATCTATGCATCACCAGATCACTTTGAGACTGGTTAGTTGCATAATACAAACTGAAAATAGCAAGTGTGGAAAGTTTCTACTTGCTATATGTAAATATGTAGTCAGGGCAGTTGACACAAGGTTTAAAAAACATAGTTTTGAGAAAAACGCAAATAAAGGAAATAGTTACCGGTCCCACCTTCTGATATGGGGCTACATGGCAATTTCAAGTTTTCTGGAGTCCCACACACCAGCACTTTGCTGTACACCTCATGCACAATGAAATGCACCCTTTTGGTAGTGATCACCCCCCTCTTTTCCCCTGTACCAATCCTCTTTTCCCTTTCTTCGTGCATGTAGGACTTTCCGTCTTTGCTTCCCTGAGGCTGCTGCTTGCCTTCTAGACACCTCTACTCTTTCTTTATCTATCTTGGAACACCCAGCAAGAGTCCAGTGTCCAGGAGTGAGCCCAGCATGTCTCAGAATATCAGTCTGCCCCTTTGCCCCAGAGTTGAAACAAACAACAGCATCAGCCACACTCATTTCAAGCACATCCCTCCCAACATACACATCCTTTGGACAACGGATCCACACCATGTGATTAAAGCTTTCATTTTGGTTTTGAGTCTTCCCATGCAAGCAGCAGGAAAGCAGTGCATCTTGACTCAGATCATCATAGATTTTCTCTACTTTGGTTAACACCTCAGCAGGAAGACCATGACGGTGTTTGAAACCCTCCTTTCCATATTTGCACCATGAGTCGGAGCACAGTTCATGGCGAGGACTGTCATCAGTGGAAGCAACATGATACAGTCCTGCCCTTATTTCTATTTTCATTGCCTCCAGGTTCCCTTTATTCCTTCTAATAGCCAATCAAAAGAAATTTAAAGGGTGTCAATATTTGCTACTGTCAACTTTCCCTTCCCTTTCATTCCTGTCTCTGTCTGCACAGGTTTCCTCAGCCTTGACCCTACTCTATGCTGGACATGTCCAATACATTCTTTTTTGGTCACTTTGGAACCATATGAACAGTCCTTCTGCACCTGTCTGAAGGCTTTGCTGTCTCCATCTCCATAGTATGATACATACTGGAGGGAATGCTTCTCTTCGGATCGCTGAAACATTTCAACTGCTCCTTTTGTTTCCATCGATCCGGCAGATCCATCATGCTTCACTGAGCAGACATGTGTAGCCCTCCACTTGATATAAGCCTCACTAGTCTTGTCCCTCTTCTCCCAAGTCTCACAACCTTTGCATTTCTTTGTCAGAACTGCAAAGTCAAGAACTTTCCCTGCAGCATTTGTCTCTTCTGGCATGTGGATGGCAGAAACCACACCATTTAGGGAGGAGTGTCCCCTCCGCTGCCATGTACCATCCACAGACACTGCAGTCTCCACAACATGTTGCTCACTGTCAGCAGACAAATGAATTTCTTTGGCAGCTTCAGCCATACTACGCTGACAAAGTGCAGAAGCTGACACTTTCAGAGCCTTCACTTGATTCCTGTATGCTGCATTGGTCATAGCCTTTGGCATGTTCATAAATGCTGAGAAAGTTTTTATCTTTCTCAGTCCACACCCAATCTGTCTGAAAGCATAGATCGCTCTCTTGTTTACATCATGACTGTGCTTTGCCTTCTTTGATGTTGAGATCATCTGGATGGCATCACACGCTTGACACTTCACAATAAACTCCCTTGCGAAGCCCTGACTTGGAAGCCTCTCCTCCACAGTCAACTCCCTCCCCTGGCATTCTGTACATGACAACAACTCCTTCACGGACGAAAACAACACGTCCAAGTCTACGAATGCATAGCCATACTCACGATCACACAATGAGGTTGCTGCATCTTCACAAGTGGCAAGTTTCTGAGCAGATGCACTCTCGCAAACTTTATTGCTGCTATTTGCCTCGGCAATATTGTTGTCACTATGCTCAGCCCTGTCAGTAGCGTCAGTGTCACTACCCTGTGCAGACTCGCCACCGATACTTGGCAAGCCTGCTCCAGCTTGGACTCCGCCTCTCCCCATCTCAGATAACTTCCTCTCAACACCACACTCTTTCCCTACGAACTGATTCCCCATGAATCGCCTCTTTCTTCTCCGCACACTCGCAAACTTCCTCTTAATTGTCATCTTGCACTCTGCGTTCAAATAGACTCGGCAGTTGCAGCGTTCACACAGCGCGCGAAAAGCGGAAGTTGACACCAGCCAAACGTCACTGTTAACTGTGCGCTGATTGGCTTATAAGACCCTTCAGCTCATTATAATACTCTGATCATCCAATGAAATTCATCCATAGAAAACTATAGGGATCGTTTCAAACATAAAACTGTGATGAAAATGGAGCAATTTGGTGAAAGAATTATGTTTCTATGATGAAAAATAGGGAAGTTATGAGTTACTGAATATTAATTAGGTCATCAGCTGATTTGACAGCACAAGAAATGTTTATACCATGCATAATAAATGACAATTTTCATCATTTTCCGCCACTTTGACAAGTTTATTCTTTACATCCATGCATAGCTGAGACTTTCTGACGTCTAAAACTGGGGGTCCTCTCAAAACTCATAATTATGAGAAAATCATAATTTTTCAAGGTAGCCTAAGACCTTAAATTGGACATTACTTGAGCTGGTATCTAATAGGAAGCTTCATTGTTCATAAAGGGGCATGATGTGTCATGAAGGAGCAGAATAATCTTCATGAAAAAGGTCCATTTCCTTAGTTTCCTCTCAAAACTGTTGCTGGTCAGGGTGCCGAGCCAGAATGATGAGGATGTGTGGTGGCTGCTTTGCAGTGGTCGCAGCTCTCGGCAGACGGAGGGAAATGGCGCCCTGCGTTCCCAGCCCAGTGTTGACCGTGTGGCCTCCCGCCGCCAGCAACGTCGCACCAACTCTGACTCCCGCCTCAACAGTGAGTGGCATGCTGCATGTGTGTGTGTATGTGTGTGTTTGTGTGGGTGTGTGTGTCTGTGTTTGTGTGTGTGTCTGTGTGTGTGTGTGTGTGTCTGTGTGTGTGTGTCGTTTGTGTGTGTGTGTGTAAGTGTGTGTGTGTGTGTGTGTGTGTGTGTGCCCGCGCGTGTACCACTTGTTCTGTTTCTGCAAATGATAGGGATATGTCAAACTGTTTCAGGAAAATGTAGGGTGAGAATGTGCAATTGTGAAAAGCTGGAAAAGCTGTGAGTGTGTGTAGACTTAGCATCCAGTAGTCTTGAAAACAGTTCTTACAGTTGCTCTGTGTTACCATTGCAGCACACTTAAGTGATTCTGGGTACCCTGCTGACAATGGAGCCGTCACAGTGGTAGTACGGCCTGAACCAGTCAGAGCGTAAGTGTCTCTCTATGTCTCTCTCTCTTTGTCTCAGTCGGTGTGCCATTGCCTCTCCCTCTGTCCCTCTCTGCCTGTCTGTCTGTCTCTGTCTCTCCTCTCTCTCCTCTCTCTCTCTCTCTCTTCTGTCTCTCATCTGTCTCTCATGTCTGTCTGTCTCTCTCTCTCTCTCTCTCTCTCTCTCTCTCTCTCTCTCTCTCTCTCTCTCTCTCTCTCTCTCTCTCTCTCTCTTCTGTCTGTCTCTCATCTGTCTCTGTTTGTGTCTGTGTCTGTCTCTCTCTGTGTCTGTCTGTCTGTCTGTCTGTCTGTCTGTCTGTCTGTCGTCTCTCTCTCTCTCTCTCTCTCTCTCTCTCTCTCTCTCTCTCTCTCTCTCTCTCTCTCTCTCTCTCTCTCCCCACCCCCTCACTCCCCCTCTCTTTCTCTCCCCCCCACCCCACCCCCTCCCCCACCCCAAAATGAAAACCAAAATGTGACAAATGAACGTGCTTTCATTAGAGAGCTGAAAATACGTCTGGTCATGGACTTTAAGCTGAGTGGTCCAAGGTCTTAGAAAATAGTGAAATATACACTTTTTATAGGACAATAAACCCTATCTGGATGAAAGAAAAATATTTAATTGCTCTAGATAAAAAGCCCTTTAGAGAAGTTTTCATCAGCTTCCGGGCAGGATTTAGTGAACTGTACATCCATAAACTCAGATATCACAACGATGGTTCAGATAAATTATATATATGCCCCGCTTGCAGAGAAGAAGTTGAATGTGAAGTGCACTTTATCCTTGCGTGTCCAGTGTATGAAGACTTAAGACAGAGATATGCCTCAATACTCAGTAACACGTACACAAGAGAAGAACTGGGAACCTTATTGTCCTCACAGGACTTTGGAACAATACGTTCATTGGCTATGTACATGTACTATGCATTTAAGCGAAGACAAGATGCTGTACAGATTGCTGCTGCAGATGATTCAATTTGTAAGTTGTGATAGGCCCGTGGCCTAACCAGACCTGCTTACACTATGCATTGAGCGTGGTAAACTACGCATTTGCATACTATGCTACGCAACTACGCAAGTCTATTGTTTTCTACGCAAACGGTATTGTTTTGGCTACGCATATCCAGACCTGCCAAGTGCTACGCTTTAGGCGTAGCATGCTACGATTTGGACATGCTTGCTACGCTGCTACGCTCGTCCGTAAAAACTACGCTTTTCCCGCGTGCTTGAACTTTTGACCGTGATGGAGAACACCCCCCCCCCCCCCGTTTCACGCCGCCGGTTCAGCGTATCGCGCCGCCTTCACAGCCTTATCTCTTCCCCCCCCCCCCCCCCCCCGCTTTCACGCCGCCGGTTCAGCGCTTCGCGCCGCCTTCACAGCCTCATCCCTCCCCCCCCCCCCCCCCAACCTCCGCTACGCCTATTTCTTCAATGCTACTCCAAATAGCTCTGGATGCTACTCTTTGGCATGATGGTGGGTTGGCAGGTCTGCATATCTCAATCTGCAATTTTCATTATCTCGCTTGACAGATTTTTTTGCTGATCCTTGTTTTCGGGCGGAAGTCGTTTGCTGCATGCAGCGCGTGCAGCCCCGAGGATTACGTCACTCTTCCGTGCCAGAAGTGGCGTCATTCTTCGCGCCAAGATATTACGTCATCCTTCCTCCCTACACTCTACTTTGAGAGAAGAGACGCCAGAAGTGGCGTCATTCTTCGCGCCAAGATATTACGTCATCCTTCCTCCCTGCACTTCACGTTGTCAACCTGCCCCGAGTTGCACAGTCCCGGCGCTTGAAAGCGCTGGATGGGAGCAGCGATTGCGCCGCTCAAACGCTTCGCCGCTCAAACGTCGTCTCGTGAGCGCTTGCAAGCGGTGATGAGAGGGAAATTTAGCGAGTCTCGTCAGCGCTTGCAAGCTGTGATGAGCGGGAAATTTAGCGAAGCGTTTGAGCGGCGCAATCGCTGCTCCCGTCCAGCGCTTTCAAGCGCCGGGACTGTGCAACTCGGGGCGGTTTTACTGCCAACCCACGTGCGCTTTTCGAGACAATGGTTGAACGAAGAGCACACGAAACTGAAGATGAGAACTGTGAAGAAAATGACTCCGAAATGCCACCAACCAAAAAGAAGAAGACGAGCAAAGTGCTGAGCCAAGTCTTTCTGCCAAAATATCATGAGGAATACCCATGCCTTGTCACTTCGCGGAAATGAAAACAGTTTGCTCATTCAGTCATTGCACTGTCTGCGACTCCCATTTTTCCGTCAGCCACGGTGGAAAGTTTTATTGTTTGACTTAGACATTTTTTCGGTTTTTATCAATAACGGGTGAAGCTTTATATTCTAACCCAATCCCACGTTTGACTCTCAACGGGTTGTCCCTACGCCCTAAGTCCAGGGCCCGACGCTGATGTTGGACACAAACGTGACAAAAAGTAATGCGTCCGGGTTTAGGTGAAACTCCCCGGACAGGCTAAGTCAGTCAGGTGGGTGCTGCCTAGGCTGAGCGCTATCGGTAACACCCAAAGAAAAAAAATTTAGTAACAAAAATGTTATGGTTTTTTTGGCGTTTTAGGACAAAAGAATCAAAATGGCCTTAAGAACTTTTGACCCCAAAAATCTCGCAATAGTGGTCCCCCGCAATAGGAAAAAAACGAAAAAATTTATAAGTTAAAAAAAGTAATAAAAATTATGTTTTTGGGGGGGTTTAGGAGAAAACAATCAAAATAAATCGCGCAATAGCGCGCCCCCCCCCCCCCCCCCCCCCCCCCCCCCCCCGCAATAGAGAGCCGACCCTGGAAATTCTACACGTTCAATTACAAAGCTACACATTTCTTCACTTTTACTCCCACAAACTACACATGCAATGTTTTAGGGGTATACAGGTCTGCCTAACAAATAAACCGTTCGTTCCCCCCCCCCCCCCCCCCCCCAATGACATCAGAACAGTATTAATAGAAATAAAGTTTAAAAGGGATCCTAGTAAGGAATACCAAATTATTGTCTTGAAAATCTCACCTGATATGGCTTGTGTCTGGTTTCTGACATATCTCATGATTTATTGAATGAGGCGATTCTGGCCAGTCAATGGACTCCAGTAGAAAGACTTATGCTTGGAGATGTCTTGCCATTGCAGACCCAGACACCGAAGTCTGCCAGAACTTCAGGGCGAGTCCCCACGCAGCACCCGCTCTGCCCCTTGGGAAAGCCACTACGACTGGTGAGCTCTCTCTCTCTCTTTTGGCCCTCCTTGCCAGTGTATGTACAAGTCATATATGCCTGCCTTGCCTACCTGTGTGTCTGTCTTTCAGTCTCTGTCTGTCAGTCTACTTCTCTCTCCATTTCTGTGTCTGTTTCACTCTCTCTCTGTATGTCCATCCTGTAATCCAACCAGTCTCAAAGGCTTTGGGACATGTCTTGAGCAGGGGATGTGACTTCTTTTTTTCATGTAAGCATCACAGTGGAGTCACTACATTTCAAAGGTGTGCTTTCTTTCTGAGATGATCTGTGCTTCAGTACTTTGTTCACTGTCAGAGGAAGCTCTCTTTTTTCCTTGCAGTTTGTTGGTGTTTCTTTTTTCTAAGGTTAATTGTTTGGGGGGTGTGTGTGTGTGTGTGTGTGTGTGTGTGTGTGTGTGTGTGTGTGTGTTTGTGTGTGTGTGTTGCGTTTGCACTTGTTTAGCTGAACTTGTTATTTTGTCACTGTATATGATGATGTTTAGAACAATGATGATGATAGTCTTCATCTGATATACATAATGTGATGGGGCTAGCTGACTTGTAATTTCACTTATCTGAATATTTCCTCAAGTTGTTGGCATGCATGCCTTACTTATCCATAATCAAGGAGGTGCCCAAAGCATCGCCCGGCACTCATGACTTGATTTAAGTTCATGAGTGTATTAGAATGTTTCTTGGTTAGGTGTGGGCTTTGGCAACCAGTTTGTTGTTGCATGTGGGTTGTGCCCAATCTTCCTGGGTAGATTGAATGCACAGTCGGATCTGAATAATCCAACTCTGCCCCGGACCCTCCTGGCAGCCTCTTTGGCTGTTTGGGACCGGCCCTCACAGAGCTGCTGGAGCAGGCTCATAGAGCCCAGCAGCCAGGGGTTCCAGCTGATGAGATGGGTATCATGCAGCTCCAGCCCTGAGCTAGCCATGCAGGGTGAGGTAAACCCTGTGTCTGTGTGTTGCAGTGGGCTGTACACATCAGGAAAAGACTCCCCAACCTCGGGGCGCAGTGACAAGCATCTCATCCCGAGGCAGGGCCGTCCTGGTATGGGCAGTGACAGCGAGAGTGGATATCGTCGAAAGTACGTTCAATTCCTCTCTTTTTTTCTTGTCATGGTTGTTTTTTATGACATGTCAGAATGGTCATACATTAATTATTCAGAATGCTTACCATGTATGCTCATCGAAGAGTCTCGCTGGCAAAACAGAAAGAATTGGTGATTAAAGAATTGGATTGACATGCATTCAATCAGCACTGGAAAGTGAAATGTCTTTCAATGCATTCGCCAAAGATGAAGATATTTGTAATTGTTCTGTTGTCTCGGTCTTCTGACAGTACTCATGGAAATTTACCTCTAGAGTGGAAGTTGAGACAGCAGTTTCAGTGAGAGCTGTTAGTGAACACAAGAAAAGAACTGCATAATGCAAGATTTTACATGTGCCTTTTGTTGTTTCAGGTACTTTCCAAACAGGAAAGGGTCAGACAACGAGAGTGAAAACTCGGCTCCCAGGAGAAGGAGGTACTATAGGCTTCTGTTCTCTCCTTCACCCTCTCTCTATTTGCCCTTCAGTCATACCATCTCTTCACATTGCTCCCTTCACCCTCTCTCTATTTGCCCTTCAGTCATACCATCTCTTCACATTGCTCCCTTCACCCTCTCTCTATTTGCCCTTCAGTCATACCATCTCTTCACATTGCTTCCTTCACCCTCTCTCTATTTGCCCTTCAGTCATACCATCTCTTCACATTTCTTCCTTCCTCACTTCTTCAGCCGTTTTTCCTTGCATTCTCTCCCTCATATATTCTTAACTCTGTATCATTGTACAGGTTTTCTTGGACTTTGTGCAAGTGAATGTATGCATGTGCAAGTGAATGTATGCATGTGCAAGTGAAGGTATGCATGTGCAAGTGAAGGTATGCATGTGCAAGTGAAGATATGCATGTGCAAGTGAAGGTATGCATGTGCAAATAAATGCTTGTGCGTGTGTTGGGGGAGGGGGAGTGCATGTGTCTGCACACATGTGGGCTTGGTCATTCATTAGCAGGAAAATGAACTTGGTTCATACATTGGTTTACCATAAATTCCCCTTGTGCATTTTTCTCTGCTGCCCCTCCCAGTCAATGTATTTTCATATAAAGTTACCATACACTCATGTCTTACTTTTCATAGCAGCCATTCAATTTAAAAGCCTTCATAGTTCATACAATTTCTCTCCTTTTTTATTTTCTCTTATAACAACCCCAAAATCCTTGTCTTAATCCCCCCCTCCCCAGCTTTATTGTTTGTAAATTTCTGCATGGCCATCTTACTTGAACATTTTGTCTGATTAGCCTTTTGCCATTGTCTCTGCAGACGTGAGCTGGACAGTGGCAGTGAGTCGGACATCTCCTACCGCCATGTGCTACAGTCCAGAAGAAACCAGATGGCCAATGGAAGCAATGTGGACAATGACACCAGAGTCCCTGTGTAAGTCATCAAGTATTTTCTTGTCTGTCCATCCATCCACCTGTCCATCTGTCTGTTTGTATGTCTGTCTGTCTGTCTGACATCATACATTTGGTAATAGGCAGGCAATCAAGGTGATGATGAAATGTTCTAGTCACTTGGAATCTATGTAAGTCACCCTGGTAATCTTGAATAGTGCAGTTGCAGTTTGGTGAGTTGGGTCTAAAGTAGGTCATTGAGACTTGGATGTTTCTGAATTTTTGTTGTGCAATATTCTTAACCGTGACATTCTTCTCAAGCATATTTTAAGTGTCTGATACTGAGATTCTCAAGGAATATTATTGCCGTCATCGATGCTGTTAATGTTATGTTATGTAATGGATTTTTGCCCATCATAGTTTTCCAGTGAAGGGCTGAACTGCTCAGATGTTTGTTTGTTTGTTTGTACTTCAAATAATGTGGCAATAAACATTATATTTATCAACATAGTGGAGGATTTTAGAGGCAGTGGCAGCTCAAGAAATTGATACCCCCCGAAAAGCATCAGTGCCACTTGAATTTTAAAGCTTTTTTTCCATTTTCATGCAGGCTGTTCCCATTTGCTGACAAAGAAAACAGACCAAATGGGTAAGTTATTTAAATGTATAATGAGCATCTTGTACTTGTATGCAAAATAGTGTGTCATGTAATGCTTCAACAACATATAAATAGAGTTTTAAAAATCATTGAAATGGTTTATGTCAGGGAATAGGTTGATTTTTTTTCTCCGAATGCAGCTAAAAAGAATTTTTTTTCAATTTTTAGCATCCTACTGTCCTTTTTTTCTATAATTCTTTAAATGCATACTCTAATGTTATATGTTCACTCTTTTGGACATTACTCAGAGCCAGATGTTTTCTACTGACGATGGGAGGGTGATGTTATACTGCAAACACAGGAGCATGGGTGGAATGACATTTACCCTTTCCATGACAGGTCCATCCCATCCCTGCACTCAGCCCCTGGTGGCGACAGCAAGCAACGACGCAGGAGGAGGTAACTTGCTCTAGTGTTGTCAGTTCAAAACCTCATGGGTTGATGTAAAAGCCAAATACAAGAGTTAAATAAAAAATTGCAAACTTATTTCCATACTGCCACTTTAACTGTGCCCAAGAGATTTGCATTTGGCAAGAGGATGTTTCCTCACTTACTGCCTTGCAGGTTTTTGCAGTACTTACATTACATTCTGGTGAAAGGTCACGCTGCAGGTCAAGATAATTTGTGTTTTGCAAAGCCTCTCTTTTCAAATAATTTTACAAGAATGTAGGTTTGATTTTCCATAATTTTGAAGAAAACTTATTGATATTTCAGAGCCTGACTTACCTCTTCATGCATCTCTTCTCTGGCTCATCCTCTGTTTGTTTCTTCTGTAGTACTTTGGATTTGTGGATTTGGTGTATGACAGGACAGTGTAGCGTGGTAAAGATGATGGTGTTGTGGGTTTGTGGTATTGATGAGACACTATGATGTTTACCAGTAGTTTGGGTGAAGCACTTGACTTTTTCGAAGTAGAGATTTTTCATTGAACACTCATTGCCTGGTGACGATGGTTTTGATATGATGCTTGACATCATGTGAGTGATTTTGTTGAAGAGAGAGATACATGATGAAGTCAGATGATGTTTTTAATATTAAGACACAGATGCTTGAAGTGAGGTGAGGGTGGTTGTGATGAAGAAGTAGATGCTTGTTGAGGTCATGATGGTTTTTATCACTTGCATTATGTTTAGTGATGGGGTATAGAGATACTTGATGAAGTCAGGTGATTATATTTTGATGGAGAGATGGGTGTCGGATGAAGTCAGGTGAAGATGGTTTTGATGAGATGCTGGATGTCTGATGGCAGTGGCTCTGACCCTGGTGTCCGTGGTGTTGCAGGCGAAGCAAGTCTCCAGGCAAGCGACCTCCTGATGAGCTGAGGCAGCACTTTGAGTGAGTTGCCTCCTTTGACCTGTCATTCCTCCTGAAAAGAACCATGACTTGAACACTTGCTGGATTCAACTACTGTCTGCATCAGGTTCCTGAACCACTTTGTTTGCTAATGGCCACATATTTCAGCAGGTTGCCTTAAAACTCCTTTAACCCATTAGACACTATGACGGTATACACAAAAGGGTCCTGAAAACCTGAGCCTTTTTCAGAAAAACTGAAGAAGTCGGGTACTTTTACAAAAAATTTATTAACTCCACTTGTAACAATCACAGAGACACAAAATAAGCATTGTCTTAAAGCTGACATCCATTGCTACAAGCTCATACAATCAAATACAACACACTACAATTCAAAATTTAGGAAAGATTATTTAAAATTAGAAAATAGTGCAAAAACGGACACATTCACCTTGATTTTCAGTTCAAAATTATGGTTTTTAGAAAGAAAACCTCCCAAATAAGCTCAAAACAGACTCTTAATGGATAATATACTCATTTAGCTATCTGCTGAAACAAAATGCAAAGTCCTAAATCAATTTGTTCATGAGATACAGCAAATATGGTACATGACATGAAATCGCAAAAAAACTATTTTTTTTAACATGATCACAAAGTAATTTTCACCATGCCTTTTTTCACTCAGATAAAGGTAAACATGAAGCACATGCATGACATGACAGATAATATAAAGAGAAAAGGTGCAAGACATGCATTTGCAAGTGATAAAGTCTTTCAAAAATAGGCATGCATTAATTAGCAAGTGATAAAGTCTTTCAAAAATAGGCATGCATTAGCAAGTGATAAAGTCTTTCAAAAATCATGATTTTTTTACATTACTTGGAGCTGGCAGGAGGTGGATTCCTCTGTCTCTCTCTCTCTCTCTCAGCATATCGATTTGTCTCTGTCACAAGTCGTTTTCCCACATCGCGTGTGTGAAGATCAGAGAGAAGACATGAAGAGGCTTTGCGTCCGAGGGGATGCCAATCTTCACTCCTTGAGCGCGTCGAAAGGCGTGTCGTGTGCGAGAACGAAAATTTTCTGTCTGCCACGATCCTTGGAAGCCTAGAAACTCTTCCTCCGACGATTCCTCCTCCAACATCTCTCGCATCCACTGGTCCTATTGAAGCGGATCTTCCGGCGCATCGACATCGTCGAAATCAGAATTAAAATCGGCATCAATGTCGCTTCCTTCGCACTTATCCGATGCAGAGTCGGCGATGACGCGAAAAAAGTCAGAACGTCAGTCGAAATCTCGACAAAAATCGCCACAACACAGCTAAAACTTGTCCGATTTCGATCAAACTTTCACTAGCGTAGTGCGCAGTCACTCTGCTTCCCAGCAGGCATTGCGATAAGTCGGCCATTACCGTTGCTAATTTTAGATCTCGACGGAAACACCGCGAGGGTAAGATGAGACGCGTGCGTCGCTCCCGAAGCGAAGGGGGGATGCAACGTGCGCGTTCCATCCGAAGCGAGTGGGTTAAGCTCGATGTTGTGATGTGCCCTTTTGGAATTGTTGATCTTTAGTACAGAATCTAATACAGAAATGAAGAGTTATGTCTGTTAATCTGATCCATCAGAAAGGTTTTCATTCCAACCTTTTGTCATTGTCCTCAATGATGATCAGATGATTTTGTAACATTTCATGCCTATTTCTGTATCGGTCTTTTACTGAAATGTAGCCATTGCTGGGTGGAGAATGCATGCAGTCATAACTCATAACTCATATCATTTTATTAATCCATGAGGAAATTAAATTGGTCAACAGCATACATGGGTCATTAATGATTATAAAAGTTATAATAAAACTCAGAACAACCATGATAATGAAATCAATTAATATATATGACTACAATGCCCTTTTACTTGCACACAGCATGACACACCAACACATACATGCATACATGTATACATACATACATACGTACATACATACATACAAGAATACATACATACATACATACATACATACATACATTCATACTAAGCTAGATAGTTATACATGCTAGTGTCAACACCAACACACACAGTGCCAAAAAGACCAAAAATAAATCCACCATGACCTTAAATCTAACATAAAGAAGTTCTGTTAAAAAAGCATCACTGATAGTATGTGGCCAGAACAATGGCTCGGTTGCTGTTAAAATATCTGACAGCTGAAGGAATGAAAGAATGCCGAAAACCCTCTGTTCGGCACGGAGGTATGATAAATCTTCCATTCCGTGTGATGCGGGGCTCCATCAGTGCGCCGTGGAGGGGACGCCCTGACATGAGCAGTGCAATACTCCTGTTTCCCTCCAGTTGTGCCTGGCGCGGTGCAATACTCCTGTTTCCCTTCCAGTCGTGCCTGGCGCGGTGCAATACTCCTGTTTCCCTTCCAGTCATGCCTGGCGCAGTGCAATACTCCTGTTTCCCTTGCAGTCGTGCCTGGCGCGGTGCAATACTCCTGTTTCCCTTCCAGTCATGCCTGGCGCGGTGCAATACTCCTGTTTCCCTTCCAGTCGTGCCTGGCGCGGTGCAATACTCCTGTTTCCCTTCCAGTCGTGCCTGGCGCGGTGCAATACTCCCGTTTCCCTTCCAGGCATGCCTGGCGCGGTGCAATACTCCCGTTTCCCTTCCAGTCATGCCTGGCGCAGTGCAATACTCCTGTTTCCCTTGCAGTCGTGCCTGGCGCGGTGCAATACTCCTGTTTCCCTTCCAGTCGTGCCTGGCGCGGTGCAATACTCCTGTTTCCCTTCCAGTCGTGCCTGGCGCGGTGCAATACTCCTGTTTCCCTTCCAGTCGTGCCTGGCGCGGTGCAATACTCCTGTTTCCCTTCCAGTCGTGCCTGGCGCGGTGCAATACTCCTGTTTCCCTTCCAGTCGTGCCTGGCGCAGTGCAATACTCCTGTTTCCCTTCCAGTCGTGCCTGGCGCAGTGCAATACTCCTGTTTCCCTTCCAGTCGTGCCTGGCGCGGTGCAATACTCCTGTTTCCCTTCCACTCCAGTCGTGCCTGGCGCGGTGCAATACTCCTGTTTCCCTTCCAGTCGTGCCTGGCGCGGTGCAATACTCCTGTTTCCCTTCCAGTCGTGCCTGGCGCAGTGCAATACTCCTGTTTCCCTTCCAGTCGTGCCTGGCGCGGTGCAATACTCCTGTTTCCCTTCCAGTCGTGCCTGGCGTGGTGCAATACTCCTGTTTCCCTTCCAGTCGTGCCTGGCGCGGTGCAATATTCCTGTTTCCCTTCCAGTCGTGCCTGGCGCGGTGCAATACTCCTGTTTCCCTTCCAGGCATGCCTGGCGCGGTGCAATACTCCTGTTTCCCTTCCACTCCAGTCGTGCCTGGCGCGGTGCAATACTCCTGTTTCCCTTCCAGGCATGCCTGGCGCGGTGCAATACTCCTGTTTCCCTTCCACTCCAGTCGTGCCTGGCGTGGTGCAATACTCCTGTTTCCCTTCCACTCCAGTCGTGCCTGGCGCAGTGCAATACTCCTGTTTCCCTTCCAGTCGTGCCTGGCGCGGTGCAATACTCCTGTTTCCCTTCCACTCCAGTCGTGCCTGGCGCGGTGCAATACTCCTGTTTCCCTTCCACTCCAGTCGTGCCTGGGGCAGTGCAATACTCCTGTTTCCCTTCCAGTCGTGCCTGGCGCGGTGCAATACTCCTGTTTCCCTTCCACTCCAGTCGTGCCTGGCACAGTGCAATACTCCTGTTTTCCTTCCAGTCGTGCCTGGCGTGGTGCAATACTCCTGTTTCCCTTCCAGTCGTGCCTGGCGCGGTGCAATACTCCCGTTTCCCTTCCAGTCGTGCCTGGCGCGGTGCAATACTCCTGTTTCCCTTCCAGTCGTGCCTGGCACGGTGCAATACTCCTGTTTCCCTTCCAGTCATGCCTGACGCAGTGCAATACTCCTGTTTCCCTTCCAGTCATTCCTGGCGCGGTGCAATACTCCTGTTTCCCTTCCAGTCGTGCCTGGCGCAGTGCAATACTCCTGTTTCCCTTCCAGTCGTGCCTGGCGCGGTGCAATACTCCCGTTTCCCTTCCAGTCGTGCCTGGCGCGGTGCAATACTCCTGTTTCCCTTGCAGTCGTGCCTGGCGCGGTGCAATACTCCTGTTTCCCTTCCAGTCGTGCCTGGCGCAGTGCAATACTCCCGTTTCCCTTCCAGTCGTGCCTGGCGCGATTGCAGCAGAGCAAGTGTCCGTTTGACCAGAGTGCCATCAACAGCGCCGTGGAGGAGCTGCCGGTCAACTATGCACTGCTACAGCTGGTGGGAGCAGCCATTCCCGATTCAGACTCCCCCTCCTCCACCAGCTACTCTGACTCAGAGGCAGGACGATGCCTCGAGTCGGCCACGCGCTGTATTGAGAAGTTGGCCGTCCACCTCAAGCCAGTGGCAGGCAAGTTTGTGATGAAGCTAAAGGTGACTGCCAGGCACACGCCTCAACAAGTTACCTTTGTGCTATGTAATATGCTATGGCTTTGACTTCCAGCTGAGTACCATCTTGTACTCACATGCACACGCATGCACACACACACACACACACGCACATGCACACACACACACACATGCTTCGGTTTCACCTGATGGTATTATTGCTGGAAAACTTATATCTACTTACATGTTAGTTGAGTCCATTACCTCTTACCTTGGTAGGCGCATATGCTGCGAAGGGTGGGTAAATGGGGGGGAAGGAAATTATGAAATGTACTTTCCCCCCCAAAATCGACATTACTGTTTTCTTGAAACAAAGACATGGATTTTTTTTTTGTTCCATTTTGAGTACTCCTGGTATAGGTTTGGCTATTTTTGTTAAATAGTTAGAAGAGCAGGTTCAAAAGAAAAGAAGAGGTCTCATCCTTGCTATGTACTGTTAAGTACTGTTGACAAAGCCAACAGCCCCAATTATGATGGCAGGGCAAGAGTTAATGTTTAATGGCACTGCATGATAACTTGTGGTAGGTTGACATGCATGGTCATCTTTGCCCCTGTTGTGTGATTGGCATTTTGCCTTGGACTTGCCCCATCGGATGTTTTCAGGGCTTTGAGACTTGCCCCATCGGATGTTTTCAGGGCTTTGAGACTTGCCCCATCGGATGTTTTCAGGGCTTTGAGACTTGCCCCATCGGATGTTTTCAGGGCTTTGAGACTTGCCCCATCGGATGTTTTCAGGGCTTTGAGACTTGGCCCATCGGATGTTTTCAGGGCTTTGAGACTTGCCCCATCGGATGTTTTCAGGGCTTTGAGACTTGCCCCATCGGATGTTTTCAGGGCTTTGAGACTTGCCCCATCGGATGTTTTCAGGGCTTTGAGACTTGCCCCATCGGATGTTTTCAGGGCTTTGAGACTTGCCCCATCGGATGTTTTCAGGGCTTTGAGACTTGCCCCATCGGATGTTTTCAGGGCTTTGAGACTTGCCCCATCGGATGTTTTCAGGGCTTTGAGACTTGCCCCATCGGATGTTTTCAGGGCTTTGAGACTTGCCCCATCGGATGTTTTCAGGGCTTTGAGACTTGCCCCATCGGATGTTTTCAGGCCTTTGAGACTTGGCCCATCGGTTGTTTTCAGGGCTTTGAGACTTGGCCCATCGGATGTTTTCAGGGCTTTGAGACTTGCCCCATCGGATGTTTTCAGGGCTTTGAGACTTGCCCCATCGGATGTTTTCAGGGCTTTGAGACTTGCCCCATCGGATGTTTTCAGGGCTTTGAGACTTGCCCCATCGGATGTTTTCAGGGCTTTGAGACTTGCCCCATCGGATGTTTTCAGGGCTTTGAGACTTGCCCCATCGGATGTTTTCAGGGCTTTGAGACTTGGCCCATCGGATGTTTTCAGGGCTTTGAGACTTGGCCCATCGGATGTTTTCAGGGCTTTGAGACTTGCCCCATCGGATGTTTTCAGGGCTTTGAGACTTGCCCCATCGGATGTTTTCAGGGCTTTGAGACTTGCCCCATCGGATGTTTTCAGGCCTTTGAGACTTGGCCCATCGGTTGTTTTCAGGGCTTTGAGACTTGGCCCATCGGATGTTTTCAGGGCTTTGAGACTTGCCCCATCGGATGTTTTCAGGGCTTTGAGACTTGCCCCATCGGATGTTTTCAGGGCTTTGAGACTTGCCCCATCGGATGTTTTCAGGGCTTTGATAGAGTGCAGGATAGACTAATGGAACAGGCACTAACATGGAGCAGATAGTTATGCCATCCAGCCCTTGTTTGTTTGACATAGGAAAAAGCATGTTTCTCATTGGTTTTTACTATGCTCAATGTTTTTTATGATGTGGACTTCTTTGAAGTGATAGTTTTGCAACATAGATAATGCTATGGTAATAAAAGCTTTGCTTCTGTCCGATACAAAATTTGCGGAAGAAATTCTGAAATGATTTGGGATAAAATTACCACATTTCTTTCCAAGATAAATGGAATAATAAAATTGAAGTGGAGTAATAATTATGTAGATCTTTTAAGAAGAATCTCCATTAGGTGCTGACAACGGTATCAGGTGACACCAATCTGTCAAGTTCAGCAAGCAATGAATTCAGTATCCTTGTTGATTTGATCATGCATTACAGATTGCATGTCAAGAGGAGCAGTGTTGTAGTCTTCAAGGTCTGAACAGTTGAATCATTAACGGATAACACTGAGTTTCTGTTCCTTTTGTTACTTACAATCTCTTTTTTTTCTTTCCAATTTATTTATTATCAACATATTTCTTTGATGTACAGAAAACAACAAGGCCATCATTGAGGATGAGAAGAACAACATCAAGCATCAGCAATCATCACCGACACTGCAGCAGCAGCAGCGCAACAGTGGCAGCAGCACTCCCACAGCGCCAGGCAGCACAGGGGGGTTCCTGCTGAGCCGGCCCATGCAGCGCAAGCTGGTGACACTCATCAACTGCCAGCTGGTGGAGGAGGAGGGGCGGGCTCGTGCCATGAGGGCTGCCCGCTCTCTGGGAGAGAGGACAGTGACAGAGCTAATCCTTCAACACCAGAACCCACAGCAGCTCTCTGCCAATCTCTGGGCTGCTGTCCGTGCCCGTGGCTGTCAGTTCCTAGGTCCTGGTGAGTGTAATTATGATCATCAGAAAGTCATCTTTAAATAGATCTGCACTTTGAAATTTGCTTTTGGGATTATCTTTCCAAGCTCTCACTGTGCCACAGGCAATGGTAATTCAGGTAAAGCACCTTGTCCAGGGTTGCAGCTACAGGATCTATGCATTAACTGTTTCATCTGAGGCAACCATGCACTTCCTGTTTTATCTGATGCATCCATGCACTTCCTGTTTCATCTGATGCAGCCATGCACTTCCTGTTTCTCTCAAGACAGCCATGCACTTCCTGTTTCATCTGATGCAGCCATGCACTTCCTGTTTCATCTGATGCAGCCATGCACTTCCTGTTTCATCTGATGCAGCCATGCACTTCCTGTTTCTCTCAAGACAGCCATGCACTTCCTGTTTCTCTCAAGACAGCCATGCACTTCCTGTTTCATCTGATGCAGTCATGCACTTCCTGTTTCTCTCAAGACAGCCATGCGCTTCCTGTTTCATCCGATGCAGCCATGCACTTCCTGTTTCTTCTGAGGCAGCCATGCACTTCCTGTTTCATCTGAGGCAGCTATGCACTTCCTGTTTCATCTGAGGCAGCTATGCACTTCCTGTAACTTCCGAGGCAGCTATGCACTTCCTGTTTCATCTGAGGCAGCCATGCACTTCCTGTTTCATCTGAGGCAGCCATGCACTTCCTGTTTCATCTGAGGCAGTCATGCACTTCCTGTTTCATCTGAGGCAGCCATGCACTTCCTGTTTCATCTGAGGCAGCCATGCACTTCCTGTTTCATCTGGTGCATCCATGCACTTCCTGTAACTTCCGAGGCAGCCATGCACTTCCTGTTTCATCTGAGGCAGCTATGCACTTCCTGTTTCTTCTGAGGCAGCCATGCACTTTATGTTTCATCTGATGCAGCCATGCACTTCCTGTTTCATCTGATGCAGCCATGCACTTCCTGTTTCATCTGATGCAGCCATGCACTTTATGTTTCATCTGAGGCAGCCATGCACTTCCTGTTTCATCTGATGCAGCCATGCACTTCCTGTTTCTCTCAAGACAGCCATGCGCTTCCTGTTTCATCTGGTGCATCCATGCACTTCCTGTAACTTCCGAGGCAGCCATGCACTTCCTGTTTCATCTGAGGCAGCTATGCACTTCCTGTTTCTTCTGAGGCAGCCATGCACTTTATGTTTCATCTGATGCAGCCATGCACTTCCTGTTTCATCTGATGCAGCCATGCACTTCCTGTTTCATCTGATGCAGCCATGCACTTTATGTTTCATCTGAGGCAGCCATGCACTTCCTGTTTCATCTGATGCAGCCATGCACTTCCTGTTTCTCTCAAGACAGCCATGCGCTTCCTGTTTCATCTGATGCAGCCATGCGCTTCCTGTTTCATCTGATGCAGCCATGCGCTTCCTGTTTCATCTGATGCAGCCATACACTTTATGTTTTATCTGATGCAACCATGCACTTCCTGTAACTTATGAGGTATCCATGCACTTCCTGTTCTTCTGATTTAGCCATGCAGGAGGAGGTGCTGAAGTTGATACTACTGGCACTAGAGGATGGGTCTGCGCTGTCAAGAAAGGTGCTGGTGCTGTTTGTGGTGCAGCGGCTGGAGGCACAGTACCCCCAGGCGTCAAAGACTGCCATTGGCCACGTCGTCCAGCTCCTCTACCGGGCGTCCTGCTTCATGGTGGGTCCACTGTGTTTGTGTGTGTGTGTGTGTGTGTGTGTGTGTGTGTGTGTGTGTGTGTGTGTGTGGTAGTCTTTGTGTGTGTGTGTGTGTGTGTGTGTGTCTGGTTTTGTGTGTGTGTGTGTGTGTGTGTGGTAATCTTTGTGTGTGTGTGTGTGTGTTAGTCTGTGTGTGTGTGTTAGTCTTTGTGTGTGTGTGTGTGTGTGTGTGTGGTAATCTGTGTGTGTGTGTGTGTGTGTTAGTCTTTGTGTATATGTGTGTTGTCTCTATGTGTGTATGTGTGTGTTTGTGTGTGTGTGTGTGTGTGTGTATGTGTGTGTGTGTGTGTGTGTGTGTGTGTGTGTGTGTGTGTGTGTGTCTTTGTGTGTATAATGCTTCGTATGTGTGTGTGTGTGTGTGTCAGTGTGTGTGTGTGTCTCAGTGTGTGTGTGTATCCTTGTGTCTTTGTATGTGTCTTTGTGTGTGTGTGTGTGCATCCCTGTATCTTTGTGTGTGTGTGTGTGTGTGTGTGTGTGTGTGTGTGTGTGTGTGTGTGTGTGTGTGTGTGTGTGTGTGTGAGTAGAGCACACTTAACAATTCTGCCTAAACTCATCAGTAAATATCTATAAGGGCAACATGTGAGACAAATTGGCTGTCATGGATGTGCAGAATTGGTAGTGGAGCTTGATTTGAGTAAATTGTCCCCTGTTTTGTATATTTTGTTTGTTTGTTTCCCTCTTTCTGTGTTGAATTTCCTGAGCAGTACCTCTGTATGTCTGTATGTCTGGCAGGTGACAATTACCTCTGTATGTCTGTATGTCTGTATGCCTGTATGTCTGTAAGCCTGTATTTCTGTATGTCTATATGTCTGTATGTCTGGCAGGTGACAATTACCTCTGTATGTCTGTATGTCTGGCAGGTGACAAAGAGAGAGGAGGAGTCATCCCTGATGCAGTTGAAGGAGGAGTTCCGCACATATGAAGCGCTACGGCGTGAGCACGACTCTCAGATTGTGCAGATAGCCATGGAGGCTGGACTGCGCATATCACCGGAGCAGTGGTCCTCCCTGCTGTATGGGGATGGCTCCCACAAGTCCCACATGCAGTCCATCATTGACAAGGTGAGCATGTGCTGCCATATTGGCATTACAAGTTGGTCAGATGACTATTTCTCTGCCTACTTTACCAGTCTGTTCGAAGAGGTAGCGGCATTGCTTTCATCACCGGCTAGTGAGTAGAATGTTCTCCTACTTGCTTTTACTTTCTAATTGGGGTCTAATTAGACCCACCACGACTCCCTGTGAGATTTGTAAAGGCAGATCAATAGGAAAATTGAGGCAAAATGTTCTTACTCTCAGCAGCTCTTGTGATTTTGTAGTCATCAGCCTTCAACAAACTACAGAGGCTGATAGACCATAGTCCTCCATCATGATTTACTAAGAAAGGTGATGGAATTGCTTGCACTACAAACTATTGTGGCAAAGATTTGTCAACTTGATTTACTAGTCTATTCTATAAGGCTAGAGAATTGCTTGTGCTACAAACTATTGAGGCAAAAAATATTATACTCGCTTTTACCATTCAAAGAGGCTGGAGAATGGCATGAGATCCATTCATAAATATAACTGAATTGCCAAGAGCTGAACAGTGAAACAGTGACTTCACATTGGTATTCTGAATATGAATTTAAACAGGGAAACTTCAACTATGGTATGCCTGATAGATGCATTCACGTAGTCAGAGAAGTTTGCAGTGTGGCGATTTGTGTGTTCAAATGGAAAGCTTGTTCAAGTCACTCGGTGACAATGCAAGTCTTTGCTTCTCCTGCCACAGCTGCAGACACCGCAGTCCTTCGCCCAGAGTGTGAGTGAGCTGGTGCTGGCGCTGCAGAGGACGGGAGACCCTTGCAACTTGCAGCGCCTGCGCCCCCACTTTGACTTCCTGGCCAACATCGACCCCTCTCCAGGTAGGCCAGCCTCCTCTGTCTGCCTGGTGTGTTCCTCCCAAGTCCCCATATAAATTTTTTCAGACCACACACAGAGAAACATGTTGTAAATCTGATATCCATAGCAGGAATTGCCTAATTTGTTTTGAAAATTTGTTTGAAACGATTTTGAGGCAGAAATGAATTTGAAAAGGGAAGTATAAAGAGTTGCTGACCCATTCATTGGCAGCATGGGACTGGCGCCAGGAGACACATGGTGTCAGCTGGAGGATTCTTACATTAGTGATGAGGATACATCTTCTTCTGTTCTCCATTGTAGAATTTCACAAAACTGCACTGCTGTGTGATGAGAAATTCTCTCAAAGTCCCTCTTCCAGAAGCACAGAATTGTGTCTGGAGCTTTAGTGGCTTGTGTCGGTCTCTTTATTCCCATGTTGGCAACGTGACTGCAGTGTCCAAACTTGGGACAGATGCACCAGCACCATCCTGGGAGAACCTGGAGGGAGTGCTGAGGGCCCTGCACACGGTCGTGGAGGGGCTGGTGGAGTTCCTTCGCTCCTCCCACATGAGGCGCTCGGAGGCAGCACCCCAGCACAACGCTCGCTACAAGACTTCCATGTGCCGTGACCTGGCCCAGCGTGGCGTTTGTCCTAGGGCTGATGCCTGCACCTTCGCCCACTCCCAGGAAGAGCTGGAAAAGTGAGTGTGCTGTGTTTGTGTAATGTGTAGTTTTGACTAATTTTGTGTGTACTGCATGTGTATGAGGGGGGGGTGTGTGAGAGTATGTGCTGGAAAAGTGAGTGTTCTGTGTTTGTGTAATGTGTAGTTTTGACTAATTTTGTGTGTACTGCATGTGTATGAGGGGGCGTGTGTGAGAGTATGTGCGTGTGCTGGGTTTTAATGTGTGTGTGTTTTTTTTGTGTAGGTATTTAAAACTTCCATAAAGGTATGCGACATTGAGAAAATCAGTAAGGAACAACTGGCCACAGACTGCAGATCCTGGAGGGCAAGAAGTGAGAGAAGGAGTGAAATGTATTTGCCCACTCCTAGGATGAGCAGGAAAAGTGAGTGTGCTGTGTTTGTGTAGTGTGTAGTTGTGAGTAGTTTGTGTGTGTGAGGGTGTGTTTGTGAGCATGTGTGTGACAGCAGAGGAAAAGTGCAAAACGGGTGTATTCCAATGCTCAGACCTGCCAAATGCTACGCTTTAGGCGTAGCATGCTACGCTTTCGACATGCCTGCTACGCTGCTACGCTTGTCCATAAAAACTACGCTTTTCCCCGCGTGCTTGAACTTTTGACCTTGACGGAGAATCTCCCCCCCCCCCCACCGAGTCTGCAATTCTTAGTTTGCCACATTGGCCTTGACTTTGTGCACTGACGCCTACATGACATACTTGCATGAACTCTTGATGACGTGTGTGGAATGTTTGCTGTGTGGCTGATGGGAATGGGGACAGACACATGATGGCTGCGTTCCAGATACAGGGCCCGAAGCAAGAAGTTTGGGGGCAAGGCTGTTGGGTCCATGCCCACGTTCTCTGCGCTAACCCCCAAAGAGAAGGCGGAGCTGTCCCAGATCAAACAGTCCACCAATGAGAAGCTTGATGCCCTTTCAGACTCTCTCCACAAGGACAAGTGAGTAGTCTCCCCTGAGCTTCCTGAAAGACTGGTAACTGTTTTGGGGTTGTTTGGCAGAGACAGACATGCATGCAGTGCACATGCATGCACGCGCACACACACACACACACACACACATACACACACAGATAACTGTTGTCCACCTTTCATCCTTTACATTGAAAATTTCCGCAGTGTGAATCTGAAGCTGTAGTAGTAGTAGTAGTAATAGTAGTCTTCAATATGTGAAAAACAGCACTGTTAGTTTGCCACTAGGCTTGAGGCATGCTGGAACAGGGAGATCTGGGGTTGTTACTGCCAAGTGCTCCTTTTGCCTATGGTGTGCATGGACCGGTACCATAGTTATGATTACAATGAGAGGAGATGAGAGCGAGTGGGGGGTGGGAAAATATTTCAACCTTTGTCTACATGCTTGTAGTGGCTTGATGCACATTCAAGACTGCCTGACAAAGCTAGGCTGAACTTTGCTGGAGCAGTGCTGGAGCAAATGCCCAACAGCCGTCAGGGGACTGAGTAGTTTATTTTTCTCTCTAGCTTTGGTCACAAGTAGAGGATTATGTGTGCTGTGAACTTGCTGTTTCCTCTGTAATTTGTTTCTAAAATTTAATCATATTGTGGTTGGAAAGACTGATTTTTGACTCACATGCGAAGCAAAAGTGAGTCTATGTACTCACCCGTGTCGTCCGTCCGGGCGTCCGGGCGTCCGTGAAAAACTTTAACGTTGGATTTTTCTCGGAGACTATTAAGTCTATCAACACCCAATTTGGCATGATGGTGTATGATGACAAGGCCTAAAAAAAATACATAGTGACTTGTCCTTGCTTCAAGGTCAAGGTCGCAGGGGCCATAAATGTTGTCTAAAAAACAGTCATTTTTCACATTTTCTCAATTTTCTCTAAAGTTTTTGAGATTGGATACCTCACCTATATATGGTATATAGGGCAAAGTAAGCCCTATCTTTTGATACCAGTTTGGTTGACCTTGCTTCAAGGTCAAGGTCACAGGAGCTCTTCAAAGTTGGATTGTATACATATTTTGAAGTGACCTTGACCCTGAACTATGGAAGATAACTGTTTCAAACTTAATAATTATGTGGGGCACATGTTATACTTTCATCATGAGACACATTTGGTCACATATCATCAAGGTCAAGGTCACTTTGACCCTTATGAAATGTGACCAAAATGGGGTAGTGAACCACTAAAAGTGACCATATCTCATGGTAGAAAGTGCCAATAAGCACCATTGTGCTTCATATGTCTTGAATTAACAGCTTGTGTTGCATGACCTTTGATGACCTTGACCTTGGGTCAAGGTCACATGTATTTTGTAGGAAAAATTTGTAAAGCATTTGTTAGTGTATGATGTCATTGGTAGGTTTAGTTGTTTGACCTTGACCTTGAAGGTCACCTGAAGGTCATGGTCATATAAAGGTCAAGGTCAAGCATGTGAGTCGTATGGGCTTTGCCCTTCTTGTTTAATTTAAATTCTTTATCCTAGTTTATATTTCTCCCCTGGCCAATAGTGCCATCCACCATGTGCATGGTTTGTCTGGCAGGTCCATGCTGGACAAGATGGCTGCCCCCAGTGCCCTGGTCTCCTCCATCAACAATCTGGTCATCAACTCACTGGCCTCACACAACACAGGCCTGCAGAACAAGATGGTGGTGGGGGGTGCCCTTACCACCACTCCTCGCATGAGTGCCCCCAACCCCCATGCTGCCAGCTTCCAGTCCCGCATGGGCCCCATGCCTGACCCTTACATGCCCCCCACAGGTACCAGCATGCTGTCTTGGACTGACTCTCTCTCTCTCTGTCTCTGTCTCTGTGTCTGTCTCTCTCTCTCTCTCTGTGTCCGTCTCTCTCTCTGTCTGTCTCCCTTCCCCCCCCCCCCCCCCCCCCCCCCCCCTTCCGCTCTCTCTCTCTCCTCCGCTCCTCTCTCTCTCTCTCTCTCTCCCTCTCTTTTTGTCTCGTCTCTCTCCTCTCTCTCCTCTCTCTCTCTCTCTCTCTCTCTCTGTCTCTCTCTCTTTTCTCTCTCTCTCTCTCTCTCTCTCTCTCTCTCTCTCTCTCTCTCTCTGTCTGTCTCCCTTCCCTCTCCCCCCCCCTTTCTTGATCTCTCTCTCTCTCTCTCTCTCTGTCTCTCTCTCTCTGTCTCTCTTCCCCCCCCCCCCCTCCTCTCTCTCGCTCTCTCTCTCTCTCTCTCTCTCTCTCTCTCTCTCTCTCTCTCTCTCTCATCTCTCTCTCTCTCTCTCTCTCTCCCTCTCTCTCTCTCTCTCTCTCTCTCTCTCTCTCTCTCTCTCTCTCTCTCTCTCTCTCTCCCTCTCTCTCTCTCCCCCTCTCTCTCTCTCTCTCTCTGTCAGTCACAGTCTGTTACTGTCTCTGTGTGTCTGTGTAAGTCTCTGTCTGTCTGTCTTGCTTGTTCCCTTCCTCCTGACCGTTCTCTTCTTTCATATACTTGTTGATTTTTATAATTCAGGGGTTTCTTGATATGTGGTTAGTGTTGATTTTTTTTCTCCACAGTGTCCAATTTGGAAGCGGAAGATATAGAAAGGAATTGTTAGTGTAGATGGTTTACTGTTGGGGTATGCTTTGAATATTGATGTTTGTTTTTACTATGTAAATCTGTTGTGGAGGCCTGTCTGGAAATGACTGCATCTTGTCACTGGGCATGGTGGTGTCAGATGTGAACAAGCCGAAGTATGCTGTGTATAGTATTACAATTGAGTTGGGTTCCTGGGAATACAAGCGTCTACTGGACGGGAAATTGAGACTGAAAGTAATGAGATGCAGTCCACTGGCTCTTGTCTCCATGGAGAGGAGTTTGAATCCAGGACTCAGAATGCCTAGCTTTCATAGGAACATTGGGTTGGTTGATGATCTGCATCGACTATCTGCCATAGAGCCTGATTTGGCATGAAATGGCATGGGTAGGTATAAATTTGAAGTGAAATTGGACTGAAAGTTGCTAGGCACCTATATGTAACCTAACTGCATGAAACCATTCGCTTGTCGGCAAAAATCATAAACTCTTTGTATATCACTGGAAAGAACAAATCAAGAGCTTTTTAATGCAGCTAATATCTTGGAGAAATTTCTTTACTTCATCAAGTTATGGCACTTAAAGGGAGAGAGGCGAAAATTTAAAAAACTGGTTCTATCTTGTCAAAACAGTTGATACATTACCAGATCATGACTGTATTTACAATACAGGAATCCCCTTCATTAGGCATTTCTTTTCGTCAATTCATTCTCATGATGAAGTTTAGAGCTTTGCTATTTGCTTTTCAACTATAACTTTTCAAATGATTCAAAATAAGATGGAGTAGTCTCTTCAGGGAAAATAGAGTATGAAACTTTCAAAATAAGCTCACTCAACATTATTTTGGCTCATCAACAGTCTTGTGTGAATAGTGGTTGTATGTAATGACAGTTATGTTACCATAAGAAAGCTTTATGTTGATAGGTTGTATGTAATGACAGTTATGTTACCATAAGAAAGCTTTATGTTGATACGTTGTATGTTACCATAAGAAAGCTTTATGTTGATAAAAGAATAAATCGGTGATGTAGAAGACGTAGTAAAAGCAACACTCTTATGCTTAAACTAAAAAATGACCTTGTTGACCCCAAGCCTCAATTTTTGGCTGTCTCTCTCTCTCGGCTTTCTAACTTGCCAACATGCGCCCAGTTTTGTGCATTTTACCAGTCATTACAAAATGTTATTGTATGTTTTCTTATGAATGAAAGCCCCAAATCTTGACAACTCAGTTGAAGAGTGTATCAGTCTGGTGCATGTTGCCTGCATTCCAAAGACTGCATGTACAAATGTGCCACAGCAGACTGCGTTGTGACCATGTCTTCCCGGTGTCCTTGCAGGCCAGTTCTTCAACCCTGCAGCACCCCAAGCCATGGCCTACCCCCCATTCCGCCCTGGACTTCCCCCTCGGTACCCCCCACAGCCCACAGACCCCTCCATGCCCCCACGCTACGCCAACCCAGGGGTCTACACTCCCATCCCATGCATGCAGGCGCTCACAGCGTGAGTCTTGCTTTGTGCAGTGTGGTTTTCTTATCAACATAGTTGAAGGAAGTGCTTCTGCAATGTTTGACATGTGGATAGGAACTTAAGAGCTGCTATGATAGAAGCAACACTCTTCCCTGGGTGCTGATAGCTTGAAGACAGCAATGCCAGATAGTGTGGATATTGTTCATCAGACACTTGTGTATGTATGTATGTATGTATTTTGGCTCTTATATAGCGCCAATCTCACACCCAAAGGCATGCTCAAGGCGCTCAACACGTTCACCCTTTGAATAAAAGAGTTTTTAGCTGTGACTTGAAAGTCTGTATTGAAGGAGATTTCCTCAGTCTGTCTGGGATATCGTTCCAGAGTTTCGGTCCAGCATACGAGAATGCTCTTTCTCCAGATCTCTTGGTGTTGTAGCATGGCACATGGAGTAATGACTGCGCCGAAGATCTGAGATCCCTCACAGGCTTATAAGTCTTGAGGAGCTCAACCAGATACAGCGGGGCCAAACCATTGACACACTTGAACACATGACACAGTGTTTTGAACACAATACGTTGGTGGACAGGCAGCCAAGCATTTTTAAGACCAAGATTATTTTGAGCGACATCAACTGTAACTGGACACCCTAACTGTATCCAGCTTTCAAAACTGAATTGCACACTGTGCAGTGATGCCAATTTCCTCCAGTGGTCACCATGGATTGGCTGACATGGCCTTGGGCCGTGACTGCGTGGTGGAAAATTCTGTTCCTCAACAGTGTTGCTGTTGCCTGTTGCAGGGAGCAGTGGGTGCCGCGGCCCCAGTACTGCCTGCCGGAGGAGCCCACCAACAACGGTCCACCTCCACCCTATCCCATGGAGCCCTTTGATGCCACTGTCTTCATTGATCAGGTGAGTGGTTTCTCCAGGATTGAAGCCCCTAACCCCCCACCCCCCTCTTGGTGCCCCTCTTCCCCCTTTGCCTTGTAGCGCGGGAGTGAAGAAAGTTGAAGGGTGTCAAGGTGACAGTGTCATGGTTGCAGTGGTCTGAACCCATTGTGTGGACATGGACTTAGTTACTGGTTGCAGTTCATTGCCATCCACTCCACTGACTTCTAGCGCGGTCCTTTTCTCTAGCTCTCTCCTGGCTTCTTCCCCTCTTGTGTCTGCAGTTTTAGCCTCAGCATTGACAGTGAGCACTTGATCTTGGGGGTTGCGATCCTGGAAGCCTTGTGAGCCCGATGTTTGGCTTGCCCGCTTGTCAAATGGCCTCTTGCCACTGATGATACAGCATACATGGGAGTAAACTTGTTTCAAAAGAGTGAATCAGAAACTGCAAAAGGTTCATAGTGTAACATGGGGAAAACAGATATATAGCTGCATGATTCCAGTGCAGTTCAGGCAGACCCTCATCCTCCAAGATCAGTGCCACCCAGGCTTGGATGCCCTGGCAGAAAGCGCTCAATGGAATAATTGCTGGGATCAAGCACAGTCAGCCGAGGGCAAATGCCATGCTGCAGTTGGATAACTGGTGGTCTTTTCCTATCTCCTGATTGCTGCAGTGGGGTTGTGTATCTCAGCGAGAAACGAAGTCCTGGCTGCTGTGGCCAGAGCATGTGTGGTGTTGATACTCTGGAGTTGCATGTACTTCACTGTGGAGGGTTTTGCAGCATGGCTGTTTCTTCATGGGATGGCCGCCATGATGACTCGGTCCTCTGTGATAGAGTGTTCTGTGGTCCTCCTGTCACCCACATGAGCAACTTTGCTCACATTGCCTCCCTGCCCTGCCCTGCCCCTAAAATCACCACCATTAGAAATAGCCGTCGTTCTTCTCCCCCATCTGAACACCGTTACTGATTGTAGTTGTTGCTGCTGTGCATTCTGTACATACCAAACCTGTTGCTTCTCTTGTTTAAGTACGAACAATTGTCTTAGAGATGTTTACTTCCTGATGTAGTTTGTCTTTTTACTGATGTGTGTATGATTCTAATGATGTATCCTCTTTAGGCTAGTGATTGCTATGTGTACTTGATAAGAGTAATGTCAAATGATGTGGTTGTATAAATGTAGATAAGCAGATATTTTTTTGCGGGGAAAAAGGAAAGGAGAGATTGTGTTTTTTGGGTATCTGTACTACTGTCTGTGCAGGGACATGCATCACTCAGGCATTATTACCAGACACCAAAAAGAGAAATGTTCCTCTATACTGTCAGGGACAAGTGTGGTTTGCATGAAGCTATCAAAACAAGACCTTGCTAACTTGGAAACTGGCAGCCTTCACTTCAGGGTGGGTCAGTTCCAAATGGTGCTCTGAAATGAGCCACAAATGCTGGGTCAGGAGTAGTCCCAGGACCACTGCCGTGTGTGTGGCGGCAGGAGTCTCGCCTGTGTACCCTGGCCCCAGGGGAAGAGGAGAAGCCACCCCCACCCCATCTCCCTTCCAGCTTGCCTGATGCACGTCCCTCACAGTTCATATAGTCTAGTCCCCATCTTGCGACTGTCAACACTTCATACTGGTCAAGGAAAAAATTGGCCATGCATTCAGAAAAGTGCTCAAGAACTGCATTTATGCAATCACCTTTCTATTTCTAATTATTCATATTGTATCCCATGTTTGATGCTGAAATCAATAGAGTAGCCAGATAATTTTGGCATATTACATAATTGTTGTTTTTATGTAGGCTGTGATTGTAAGAGCTGAAAAAAGAATCATTTGCAATGTAGTGATGAACAGGACCTAGCAAATTCTTAATGAATGTTCTACTACTACTACTGCATTTTTAATGTGGATTCTGAGCTTGTAATTGAAAGGAAAAAGGCTCTTGGGCCCTCTGAGTGGGTACTTCCTGCTGCACCAGGCCATCCAGCGAGGCGTCTGGGCTCTACCCTCCATGTAAATCTAACTTAACAAGTCCTGGTGTAGATGGAAGTCTGGCTCAGAGGGTGTGCTGTGCTGGCAGTGCCACGAGGCTGGCAGCCTTTGAAGTGTTGACTGTCTGGTACATGTTTGGCTTTGTATCTCTTGCAGACGAATGGCAGTTACGTTATGTACCCCAGTGGCTTGGCTCCGTCTCACTGCCTCTATGTTACACCCCCAGCCCAGGCCCCACCCTCTCCCTCTCCCTCTCCCCCTCCCCCTCCCCAGCCCCAACCCCTTGGTCTGCTTCCCCTCCCTGGTCAGCCCTTGGGCCTCCCCCAGCCCCTGGGTGCCCCAGGTCCCATGCCCATGGCCCCCGCAGTCTACTCGATGCAGGTCCCTGTTGACTCAGTCCAAGAGAGAGTGCCCCCTCAGCCCTGCGTTGAGCAAAGCCAGCCTGACTGCCTTCCTGCCTGCCTGCCTGACTGCGGCATGGCTGTGCTTAGTTGTGTAAATAGCTCCTCCGTCTCCCCCAGTTCTCGCATTACACAGGAGTGGTGGGTAGAAGACTTGTAGTACTGTCTTTTCTACCCAGTAAGCTGAGGTCTAAATGACATAGGGGACAGGGGCTTTTTTGTGTTCCTGTTGATTGAATTGGCAAGAAATGTTGTATATGAAGTTCATTTTCTTGTCACATTTTGTGGAGGCTGAAATGGCATTGTAGAATAATACATTCTTTGAAGGAACATTTCATATGCTTTGTGAATGAATCGGCTGGAAATGATCAGATGCCAAATTCATCTTGTTGGTTTTGTCTTGTCTCAATGTTTACATTGGCAACTGTTACAACCCCTGGAATGGTGTTGCTGCATCATCTTATATTTTCTGGCAAGATGTATTGTCCGAAATCGTCTGGTTCTAGGCATCGTTTTGGACAGCAGTAAGAACAATTTTTTCTTTTCCTTCTGCAAACATTATTTGACCATAAAAGTTTTTGTGTGCAATGCTGCGGAGAATCTAGTGCTTTTGAGACTAAGCCCCAATGCTTGAAATTGCCCTTCCCTCACTCCATGCCCTGAAAGCTTCCCTGCCCACTCCCAATGGGCAGTACCATAGAGGCAGTGCAGGCGTCGACGGGTGTTAACCCTGGAGAGGATGGTAACCACGCAGAGCCATTTTGTACATCCACCAAAACCTCAGCTTGAATATAGAGCTGGACTTGTACATACTTCTGTAGCAGTTTTGCTTTTTGTGGTGTTGATATTTGTATCTTGAAATGAGAGCAAAATACTGCTTATGTCAATATGTCTATATGTCTTGGGTGTTTAGATGCCATTCTGGTTCTCCTAGAAAGGAGAAAACATTTTCTTTGTAAGCAGGAGTGCAAGAATTCATGGGCATACCCCTGTGTACACCCCCAGAACCATTTCCCTGACTCTGTGCTGATTTGACACTAAGTAAATGCAGAAGAGCACTCGCCTCTGACCATCCGGTTAAGTCGTCAGTAAATTCAGACAGCTGTTGTGACTGCAGTGCAGTTGATTTCCTCCGAGAGACAGTCTCTCCTCTCCTCTCCAAGTACATGTGTCGTGTCCAGGCCCCATGTGGGGCAAGGCTGTCTGGAAGGGCCCCTGCTGTCTGCAGGCTCTAGAGCCTCCTGCAGGCTTCTGGACATGGTGCACTGAAATAAATTCCAGGCATCTGACTGAGACAAAGGCACCAGACTGTATCAGACAGTTTGGTGTGAAGGTTCCCCTCTCCTGGCAGGGTCTGGTAGGCAGTTTGCAAAAAGGCTGCATGATGTGGAGGATTGCATTGATGTGGCAGTGGGAGCAGCAACACTGCTTCCCCTGCTCTGCAAGTGGCAGTGAGGCATTCTGGGCCGGCTCTGAATTCCTGCACTCTTTTCACTCTTGATGTCCATCCCACTTGGCTGTTCCTGCCATTGTTGTCATAATTTTATGGGATTATAGTTTTTTTGTGAATTTTTCCTCTGTACTTTGTACAACTGTAATTATTCGAGAATCAAAAAATGCTTTATATTATTTTCAGTCAAGAATATTTGTTGGGACATTCAGGGGTTTAGATCTGGGTTGAAGTATGTTGCGACATTGTTAAATTCAGTGATTGTCCAGAATGGCTGTTTGATAGACACGAGCAGAAATGAATTGGCATTTTCTTAGCTGTGAAATAGATTCAAAGAAATTCAATAACAGCATAGATCTACATTGACAAGTGTGCAGTGTTTGCTGTGTGGATGCATACGGTTCTCAGTGACTCACCCTTCCTGCAGGGGCCACGACAATGCAGGAGTGGGAAATGATGTCACTTTTTGTTGTTGTATGTCTGATAAATTTGCTGTAATTATTTCATTAAACCATTCTGCTATGCTGAAGTAGAATATTCTGGTGCTTACTGAATCATGTTGCAAATTGTGATCAGTCAGCATTGTTGAGGTGAAAGTCAGAGTAAATATTTTCCTTAGAGAAGACGGGTGTACATAGCCGTGATATGCTGTGAAAGGATTGTGTTGGTCTCAATGTCAAGAGCTTGGCAGGACTGGACAGCGCTGAGGTAATCATGACTGTTCATACAGAAGTATAGAGGAAGTACTGGGCTTGCATAGGCAGAATGTTTGGATTGAAGTTGGAAGTTTTTTTATATACTATGGAAGCAGTAGCTAGAAACTCCCTACGGAGCGAAGCAACAGACGATCTTCAGAGGAAGAGCCCCCGTCGCCGAGTGTTTCGGCCCTATGATCTTCCTTACACTCTCGGGGGGTGGGCCACACCTGGACTGACCTCCAGGTGTCTGTCTTTCTGCCACTGCATTTGACAGGGGCGGGGAGAAGCAATCGGAATTAAGCATCTTGCTCAAGGATGCAACTCTAGAATCCAAACTGAAACATACCAGTGAAATCAACCATCCAAAAACCATTTTTCCACTTGTCAAACTTGGGTTATATGCCCTGTGCCTCATCTCATGACAAAGGACGTGTGTGTGTTTGTGTGTGTACTTCCATGTGTGTGTGTGTGCATGCATGCACACGTCTGCATTGCATGCATGAGTGTGTGTTCATGTTGGAGTGAATGTACATGTGTGTTCACTTAGGATGTGTATGTGAGTGTGTGCATGTTTCTGCACATGTGCCTGTATGTGTGAGTGCTTCTTCTGAAGTGTTCAAGTGATGTGCAAACGTGACTTTGTTTCTTTAACCATGTGCTGAGGATTATGCTATTTCATACTAACATGACATAGAAACTGCTTATTTTCCCATCACAAACGGCTCCATTACTTTGTGTTGCTTTAATTGTAAATGGTTTTTTTCCCATTCAGTGTAAGGAACCAGTAATTTTTATGGCAGTAGACGATCGTGGTGTTGTGCCCTCTAGTAAAGTTAACATGCAGATTGTATTATGTTGCTTGCAATAAAGTGCTGGTTCTGTCATTCAGTGAGAAAGGTTTGTGTTTTTTGTCGAGACGCCATTGAGAGAGGACCTGAGGTTGCAAGAGTCCACCGGAGCCAGTGGAAATGGCAACCCTCACTGTCAGCTCTTCATTTGCCTTGCACAACATGGGCTGCCCAAGGAACATGATCAGTCCAATCATTTTTAGATTCCATTTGTTATCAGAAAGTCTTCAAGACACTTCCATTTACCTTCGCTCTGATGTTGGATAACATAGACCTTACTGTAGAAAATAGTCTGAAATTGTGGGGCTAATGATGATTGTGAGTGATGATTTAGCAGTTGCATGCCTAAGATACTTGAATACTAGACTTCTTTTAGTGGGTGTGTTAGGCCTCGTGGGTCTGGTTGTCATCACCTGGTTTAGTGTTCATGTATGAATTGCAGCTGGAGGCTTTTAGGAATTGGTGGTCTAAACTGTCTAATGTGTAACAAAAGCAGAGGGAGAGCGAGAGAGTGTGTGTGTGCATGCACGTGTGTCCGCATGCGCATATGTCTGCATGCTTGCATGTAAGTATCTGTGTGTGTGTGTGTGTGTGCATGCGTGCATGCATACTGGTAATATGTATGTACAAATCTGTGTGCATGTGTGTCTGCACATGTGTATACATGTGCCAATCTATACAGTTGTCTGGGCTTATGTGTGTATTTGTGTGCAGATACGTGTGTAAGTGAGCAAGCCATTGAGTAGTGATTGTAGTGATAGTTTTCATACATGTGACGGCTTCTGAGTTTAGGAGTCTTACTTCAGGGATTGTAGGATAGCAGCAGCAGATGACAAAAACAAGAAAAAGGAAAGAAAAAAAATAGTATTAGTTCTCTTGATGTTTCCTGTGAAAACTTTTTGTACGTATTTACATCTAAAAGGCACTGTTGGCATACATTGAAAATGAATTGAACGATGTTAATGTCCAAGCAAGTGAGTGACATTGGGAAGATGTTCATTGGTTGAATGGAAAATCGCAGTGCACTGGAAAAGAGAGCCATCTCGGCCAGGAAAAATTTGAGAACAAAGATGTGCAGTGAAGCCTCAGAATTAGCACCCCCCACCCCCTGGTACTTCCTGAAAGTAGTGGCAAAAATATGAAGTGGTTGTCATTCAGAAACTTGGCCATTGGGTCAAGGCTCAGGACATTGTTACAGTGAAGGAAATTAGCTATACTTGTATTTTCATTAACAGCAGTCAGTACCAGTAGTGATAATGACGATCATCATTATCAAATAATCCCAACTTGCAGTCCACAAAAACTTTTATCCTAGCAAGTGATGAATCGAATAATGATGTGAACAGTATTAGAACAGATGTGAATACAGTTATAGCAAAAACATAAGTTAATGTTCACACTGTAGATGCCATCATTGTAATTGAGTTCAGTCTTCCAACCCTGGAAATCTTTCATGCAGTGTAGCACTTGCAAACCGTAAAAAGAAATTTATTTGACATGATCACCAGTCAAATTTGTGAGGCAATGGTTGGTTAAGAACTGACAAGGTGATTGTAAAGTTAATTCCTAGGTGGTCATGATTCTAAAGACTTTAAAACATGAAAAGATAGGAATAATATTTGGAGACCACCTACTCCAGCAGCCCCTGCACTCCTCATGTGAGCAGTGGTGGTCTTTCCAACTAGTGCTGGAATGAAGTGCTTATCAGTATCTGTCTCCAGTGTGAGTGCTCTCCCCCTGAGTTGGGGGTGAGAATAGACCCACTGCATTTCCCCATGCAATTGGCTGCCTTGCTCTAGCTCCAGCCAGCTCTAATGACTTTGTAGTCAATGGCCTTACGTAGTCTACAGAGACAGATGGTCTGTAAAGCTTCTTTTGTTTAAGTCCCAGAGAGAGAGAGAAAGAGACACTGGTGGCGGGGCACACCCGATTTCAGACCTCTCTGTATATATGTGTAGTTGTGCTATCTTGTAAGTGTGCTGAAAGTGTTAATACAATAGTGCAGACAGTGTGTGTGTGTGTGTGTGTGCGTGTGTGAGTTGGCATGCACATGAAAATGAGTGTGTGCATGCATGCATGAAAGAGTATAAAAGTTTCTTCACTCTGTATTTATTTAGCATGTATACATTGTATGTTGAGACATTTCTCTTGACAACCTATAATCAGCACTGGTGGCCACATGGCTGAACATGAGGCTGATGAGACACTTTTTGTTTAGGCCATTTATTTATTAATTTATGTATTCATTTATTTATTTGTTTTTTACTTTGTACAACAGTGTGCACTTCTCATGTGTTCTCTTTGATGGAAGATGAAATAGACTGTGCATTATAAAACACGGCTGAAGTTGGGAAAATGACCAATTGAGAAATTTTAGCCACAATTTTATTCGTTCATTCATTCATATATTAGACAGAAAAAAACTTGCATTTTCATGGAGGAAATCTACATTTTTCACAGTAACATAAAGCTTGGGAAAGCAAATACGTAACAAAATGTGCTGATGACTTTTCTCAGCTTTTGTCAACAACTATTTTGACTCCTTGAGCCTTGTTTCTCCTGCATGCTGGCAAATGTCCTGCCTTCTTTTAGTGGCAGCTAAAGCCCTCCTGCATGGCGGCAAATGTCCTGCCTTCTTCTAGTGGCAGCTACAGCCCTCCTGCATGCTGGCAAATGTCCTGCCTTCTTCTAGTGGCAGCTACAGCCCTCCTGCATGCTGGCAAATGTCCTGCCTTCTTCTAGTGGCAGCTACAGCCCTCCTGCATGCTGGCAAATGTCCTGCCTTCTTCTAGTGGCAGCTACAGCCCTCCTGCATGGCGGCAAATGTCCTGCCTTCTAGTGGCAGCTACAGCCATCTAAGGCCTTGTTTCTCCTGCATGGCGGCAAATGTCCTGCCTTCTTCTAGTGGCAGCTACAGCCAGCTGAGGCCTTGTTTCTCCTGCATGGCGGCAAATGTCCTGCCTTCTTCTAGTGGCAGCTACAGCCAGCTGAGGCCTTGTTTCTCCTGCATGGCGGCAAATGTCCTGCCTTCTTCTAGTGGCAGCTACAGCCAGCTGAGGCCTTGTTTCTCCTGCATGGCGGCAAATGTCCTGCCTTCTTCTAGTGGCAGCTACAGCCAGCTGAGGCCTTGGAAACCAAGTCTCTTTTCTTTTTTTGTGAAAGTGATGGGGACTGAACTAGTGATGGATGAGGTGAGCATGAGGCCTGCTTTATACATCAAATCTTTCTGAACTGGGTGGTTGAGCAGTAAAGCAGGATGTTCTAGCAGTGGTGCACCCTCTCTTACCAGGCTTGTAGATGCACTTTGGGCAGATGGTGAGAAGTGCTGGCTAGCTAGCTATCTGCAGATGGTGAGAAGTGCTGGCTAGCTAGCTATCTGCAGATGGTGAGAAGTGCTGGCTAGCTACCTATCTGCAGATGGTGAGAAGTGCTGGCTAGCTAGCTATCTGCAGATGGTGAGAAGTGCTGGCTAGCTAGCTATCTGCAGATGGTGAGAAGTGCTGGCTAGCTAGCTATCTGCAGATGGTGAGAAGTGCTGGCTAGCTAGCTATCTGCAGATGGTGAGAAGTGCTGGCTAGCTAGCTATCTGCAGATGGTGAGAAGTGCTGGCTAGCTAGCTATCTGCAGATGGTGAGAAGTGCTGGCTAGCTAGCTATCTGCAGATGGTGAGAAGTGCTGGCTAGCTAGCTATCTGCAGATGGTGAGAACTGCTGGCTAGCTAGCTATCTGCAGATGGTGAGAACTGCTGGCTAGCTAGCTATCTGCAGATGGTGAGAAGTGCTGGCTAGCTAGCTATCTGCAGATGGTGAGAAGTGCTGGCTAGCTAGCTATCTGCAGATGGTGAGAAGTGCTGGCTAGCTAGCTATCTGCAGATGGTGAGAAGTGCTGGCTAGCTAGCTATCTGCAGATGGTGAGAAGTGCTGGCTAGCTAGCTATCTGCAGATGGTGAGAAGTGCTGGCTAGCTAGCTATCTGCAGATGGTGAGAAGTGCTGGCTAGCTAGCTATCTGCAGATGGTGAGAAGTGCTGGCTAGCTAGCTATCTGCAGATGGTGAGAAGTGCTGGCTAGCTAGCTATCTGCAGATGGTGAGAAGTGCTGGCTAGCTAGCTATCTGCAGATGAAAGTCTCCTCATAGACAGCAGAACCACACTAGTCATGGTTGCTAGTGGGATTTCATTGTAGAACTATGATTAAATACTAATTTGAACAATTATTAATTATTCTGCTTCTTTGACAGGAGGGATTGAAGTTCGCCATTCTTTGAACCCTGACTATTTTTCCGTGTTACAAACCCAATAATAAATTATAAAATGAAGAAAGGACAGAAAAATATTTTAAAATCTCCTTTTTAGTCTGGAATTGTCTTGGTCACATGCTGGATAAAGTTAAAAGATGATTAAACATATTGGTGACGTGCTACGATATTGTATTTTATTTATTTATGGAGAGATAATGTCAGTCTCAAAACCGTGATGGAAGTTTTCCATCAACATCGGTTCCCATTACTGAGTGGACAAATCTACTGCAAAACAGTGCTAGAGTTACCTTGTCGCTACTCTCCCCCCTCCCCCACACAAACAGAGCTCTTTCTACCCAGCTGGCATTGACTGCTCAAGACTAATGATTCCGTCTTCTAGAGGAAACATTGAAATGACCGTAGCTGCATAGTGTGTCTCCTGGTGTGTAAAGTTGTATCAGGCAGTAGAAAAGTTGCTTTAGGGTTTTTTTTCAAGTCCAAATTGTTGAAAGCCAAGTTGTGGTTGTCATGGAAAGGAGTAGTCTTTTGGTCTGTGGATGGTTGGAACATGGGAACCAGTTTTCCTCCAGGAGGCCAGAATGACCTTGCCCTGCAGAGCTGACCTCCACCCAGGAGGTGCACCAGATGACTGACAGCACAGTGGGGTAGAGGTATTTTCTTGATAAAGCTCCCTGGCTTGACGAAGGACTCCTGCCTTTGGCTGTTCACTTGCCAAGACTGGAGAGGTACTGTTCCTAACACATTTCCTTCTCTCATTGTAATTCCATTGGTATGCGGCGGTACAGACTATCCGCTTGTAGTTACACTTTGTACGTATGTATGTAGGTATGTATGTAGGTATGTATGCCTTGGTAGAAGGTCTGTACTTGCCATGACTTGATTATGATTAGTAGTATCTGTAACATTTGGTGATGATTGTTGTGATCACACTGCACTTGCCACCATCCGTACCCCCCTCCCTCTTGTTTCCCATCTGTTCCAGCACGTGAAAAGCAAGATGATTCCTGAACAATGCAGAATCCACCGGATAATGAGCCTGAACCACTTTACTCTTCAAGCCTGGTGTCTTTTGTTGCAGAACCAGAGTCTGAACAGTCTGCGGTCACGCCGCAATGAAATCATCCACAAGCTGCAGAGCAAAGGCGCCCGCGGGGCCAAGAGGCCCAGGGAAGGGTCTGGGATGGACGGGATGCGAGTGGTGTCAGAGTCTCCAATGGTCCAGGCCTCTCTGGATCTGGCCAAGTCTGTGGCAGACACCTACTTGGCAGCCCGCACCACCATGTCCCTTGCCTGCAGTGGCAGCAAGAGTGAGTCAGGAATCTCTCTCTCTCTCTCTCTCTCTCTCTCTCTCTCTCTCTCTCTCTCTCTCTCTCTCTCTCTCTCTCTCTCTCTCTCTCTCTCTTTCTCTTTCTCTCTTTCTCTTTCTCTTTCTCTCTCTCTCTCTCTCTCTCTCTCTCTCTCTCTCTCTCTCTCTCTCTCTCTCTCTCTCTCTCTCTCTCTCTCTCACACACACACACATGTACATGCACACAGGCATGACATGCTTGCAGTTGTGCCAACATGCACATGGTTTCACTGCATTGTATGGGGATGGTAACGGTGGTGGTTTTGTGTAGCTACTTTGATCCACACTGCTTTGCCCCCTACCCCCACCCCCACCCACCCCCCACCCCCCACCCCCCTTCAGGCCTGGATTCCATTCTGGCATCTCACTACAAAAAAATAGACTGCCAGATTAAGGAAGGTGAAACAAAATTGACCATAAGAATCGCTTGGGGGTGCAGGAATCCCTGGTTTAATGATGGATAAAGCGTTTTGGGCATAGTCTTTCCTCAGGTTTGCATAGGTTTGGCATGCAGACGCAATAGATGGAAGGTCTGATTCCCCCAACACATGCACTCTCTATGGAGCACTCCAACACTGAGCTTGCTCCAGACTTTGTGAAGGATTATCAAGCTACATTCTACTCTTGTTGCTGTCAAAGATCCCCAGTTGACTCTGTAGTGGGGAGTCTCTACCCTCTCCAGCAGCTGCACGAGAAGCCCTAATTCTAGTCCCTGTCAATCTCTTTCTTTTCCTGCGCTACCATAGCAACACTTTTTCATCCGTGCAAAAAGCAGGTTTCATCAGTGCAGCTCTTCTTGTGCTTTTGCAGTCCAGGTGAGCAATGTTTTTGCACCTGCCTCGGCCAGCAGCCTGCCCCAGTTCAACTTGAGCACCCTGGGTGTGGAGGGCAAGACCTGCCAGCAGCCCCCCCACCCCCTCACCTCTCCCCCTCCCCCCCATGCCCTGGTGTCACCCATGGAGACCACCTACTCCAGCAGCCCCTGCACTCCTCAGGTGAGCACCCGTCGCCTGTCCTAGGCGGTGGTGGTCTTTCCATGGTCAGGCCCCCAGTTCCCAACTTGTGCTGGAGTGAAGTGCTTATCAGCATCTGTCTCCAGTGTGAGTGCTCTCCCCCTGAGTTGGGGGTGAGAATAGCAGGCCTGCCTACCCGTACGGAAATTCCGTATTTTGTCCGGGAATTTAAAAAAATCGGCGAGCGTTCCGGAAAATACGGGAGTTTATTTTGCGTTCAGGAAATATCAAAATAAAAACTATAATAAAATAATTTCCAAAATCGTTGGCCTGTGGCTGTGCACGAATCGTTTTCCGAAGCAGTCTACCAATGATTGCCGAATGGGTTTGTTCTGTAATGCGCAGGCACAGCGCGCGAAAATATTTCCTAAAATTGCCGAGTGACATCATTTTCGTACAGTGCGCAAGCGCAACGCACGAAGTGTTTTTCCGGAGAGTGCCGGTATGTGCAGTGTTCATGTGCAACAATGGCGTCAAAACGAAAGCCAAGCGATTGTGTTTCTGAATTATCGAAGAAACAGCGGAGGTCGCAGGTCTACATTCCAGCGTACACGGAGAAGTATCCATTTATAGTCCGCGGCACCACTGACTCCACTGTCAAATGTACGACTTGTGATAACCAGTTCAGCATCTCCAGTGGTGGCGCCAACGATATCGAAAGGCATGTTGAAGGCCCAAAGCATGTGAAGAAAAATGAGGAGAAGAAGGTCGCAGCAGCGCAAAAACCTATCAGTGAATATTTTACACCGCCTCCTTCGAAAGTGTCCCAAATCGACATCGACGTAATTCGAGCTGAGGCGATGATGGTAGACTTGACAGTAGAACTGAACCTCCCAATGGCGGCATTGGACAAACTGAGTGTAGGTGTAGGGGAAGACCTCCTCTTCCCACACCTCCCCATGGTTATGCTTGCCATAATGACAATCCCTCACTCATCAGCTCACTGTGAGCGCATTTTCTCAGTCGTGAGAAAGAACAAAACACACTTCAGAGGCAGCATGGGATCCGACACCTTGGAGGCCTTGGTGGTAGCCAAGTCCAGGCCTGGACAAGCCCTTGACAGAAACTACAGTGTCAAAGACCTGAAAGGCCTGAAAAGTGCCTACTACCAGTCTTTGTCACAGTAAACAAGCTGCAGAACTATTGTATATAGTGTACATAAAATCAGGTATGTTTTGTTTTATCTTTTGGTCCCTGGTTAATGATTAAAGTTGCTTTGTTTTCTTGCACTGTCGCACGGTTTAATACTGAAATCGGAGCTGAAATACGGAAATTGGAACTTGGTAATACTGAAATCGAAAAAGGAGGGTAGGCAGCCCTGGAATAGACCCACTGCATCTCCCCATGCAATTGGCTGCCTTGCTCTAGCTCCAGCCAGCTCTAATGACTTTGTAATCAATGGCCTTACGTAGTCTACAGAGACAGATAGGCTGTAAAACTCCAATATTCCAGTCTGAACTGTCACAGACTGGTGTGTGGGTGTTTGTATCTTTTAATCTGGCTGATTTCCAGAGATGGCTTTATTGAAAGGCAAGTGATGCTGCTGTTCAGGCAGTTTGCCAATGTTGCACTGACCTTAGATGTCTGATATTTACTGATATGTTCGAACACCAACTCTGAAGTGACTGGTGTGGACTCCAGTTTGGCTCGGTATTACTATTAGTGCTCAATAGGCTCACAAATGACTTTTTTTTAATATTTGACAACCTGAGTGTAGAGGTCTTGCTAAATTTTGCAAATTAAAGAGATTAAACCCAGAAATTACTTTCTGTGTAAAGTATTAAAAGATGTACTTTTTGTGTAAAGTAATTTTAAGAAAATAAATACTCTCTGTGAAGTTCATCAGGAAGGATATATGTGTGTTTTCTTCTTCACTGAATATTATCTCTAGTGTATGGAGTCCATTCATGTGAACCCCCTAGTGTCGCTGTTCAAACCCTTTGGGGATCTCTGTTCGGCATTGCTCTCAGTCCATCAAGATTTCCACAGTCTTTAGCCTGCCCAGTGGGCTGCAAAATGGCAAAGGAACTTGTGTGTGGCAGCAGTGAAATTAGGCGTTGAATCTGGCAAATTTGCACGTGGAAAAACAACTGCTGTACATGTACATCCTGCCATTTTTGTTGTCTGAATACAAGGTCCAGCTTAGCTGTGCTGTGTGGGGACTGGAAGGTGCAGTGTCTGAATGCAAGGTCCAGTGGCGTGACAGCTTGGCTGTGCTGTGTGGGGACTGGAACGTGCAGTGTCTGAATGCAAGGTCCAGTGGCGTGACAGCTTGGCTGTGCTGTGTGGGGACTGGAACGTGCAGTGTCTGAATGCAAGGTCCAGTGGCGTGACAGCTTGGCTGTGCTGTGTGGGGACTGGAAGGTGCAGTGTCTGAATGCAAGGTCCAGTGGCTTGGCTGCTTGGCTGTGCTGTGTGGGGACTGGAACGTGCAGTGTCTGAATGCAAGGTCCAGTGGCGTGACTGCTTGGCTGTGCTGTGTGGGGACTGGAACGTGCAGTGTCTGAATGCAAGGTCCAGTGGCTTAGCTGTGCTGTGTGGGGACTGGAAGGTGCAGTGTCTGAATACAAGGTCCAGTGGCGTGTCAGCTTGGCTGTGCTGTGTGGGGACTGGAACGTGCAGTGTCTGAATGCAAGGTCCAGTGGCTTGGCTGTGCTGTGTGGGGACTGGAACGTGCAGTGTCTGAATGCAAGGTCCAGTGGCTTGGCTGTGCTGTGTGGGGACTGGAACGTGCAGTGTCTGAATGCAAGGTCCAGTGGCGTGACAGCTTGGCTGTGCTGTGTGGGGACGTGCAGTGTCTGAATGCAAGGTCCAGTGGCGTGACAGCTTGGCTGTGCTGTGTGGGGACATGCAGTGTCTGAATGCAAGGTCCAGTGGTGTGACAGCTTGGCTGTGCTGTGTGGAGACTGGAACGTGCAGTGTCTGAATGCAAGGTCCAGTGGCGTGACTGCTTGGCTGTGCTGTGTGGGGACTGGAACGTGCAGTGTCTGAATGCAAGGTCCAGTGGCGTGACAGCTTGGCTGTGCTGTGTGGGGACGTGCAGTGTCTGAATGCAAGGTCCAGTGGCGTGACAGCTTGGCTGTGCTGTGTGGGGACTGGAAGGTGCAGTGTCTGAATGCAAGGTCCAGTGGCTTAGCTGTGCTGTGTGGGGACTGGAACGTGCAGTGGCTGAATGCAAGGTCCAGTGGCGTGACAGCTTGGCTGTGCAGTGTGGGGACGTGCAGTGTCTGAATGCAAGGTCCAGTGGCGTGACAGCTTGGCTGTGCTGTGTGGGGACTGGAAGGTGCAGTGTCTGAATGCAAGGTCCAGTGGCGTGACAGCTTGGCTGAGCAGTGTGGGGACGTGCAGTGTCTGAATGCAAGGTCCAGTGGCGTGACTGCTTGGCTGTGCTGTGTGGGGACTGGAACGTGCAGTGTCTGAGGCTGCACTTCTTGAGTTGCATCACTGGTCAAGGTGTCGGCTCTCTTCTATCCATCTCCCTCAGATTTGCTCCTTATTGAATGATTAAGTACATTGTTTAGGGGTTTTGGTCAATTTTGTTTTTAAAATTGTGAGGCATATAGATGAAAGGTAGTTGTATTATATGTGACTAGCCACGACAAAACCAGTGCTAAGTCGATTTTTGGACAAAATAGGGTTTTAATATTTTTGAATTCTGCATTCATTTCTGTTTGTTTTGATATAAGAATGAACAGTGTGAGTTAATTAGAATAGGAGTTACAGGCATTTCAAGTTGGGTACTGAAGCAGCGGTCATTTTGAAAAAAACGGACTCCGAAGATTTACCCTCTTCAGACATTAAACACCTTAGCAAAGGTATTTCAAAGTCCGATTCCAAAAATAGCTGACCTTATTTTTCTTCGTCATCCACAGAGCGGGAACGCCGAGAGAGCGGCCTTTCTATCGGTATATAACATGAAGGGGTTCTGCAAGGGTTTAGGTGTGTTTATTGCGGCTAAAATGAGGCAATTAACGCTAATTACAGGGACCTTTTGAAACAATACATAACACAAAAGTCTTTATTTTACCATCAAAATATAATTCTTCAACATGTTTCCTTTACTGGCATGATAGTTTGAACCATGTAGAATCTATTTTTAACAAAAAGTGAAAATCACCCAGATTGACCCTCCCTGCCTTTTTTCAGTCGTAGCGCAAAATAGTGCCGCGCGACTTAGCACTGGTTTTGTCGTGGCTGGTCACATATATATCTTTATAAACAAGGATTGGTGATCAGCAACCTGTGTGCTCTGCAAGAAAACATGAAAAGTCAGAGAATGGAAGAGAGTTAACTCCCATTACCTCTTTCCATTCATGAGTTAGGTGGGTTCCATGCAGGCAGTGAAGAAACACTGCACTGCAGTTAACCCTTGATGCACCCACATGGAATATCCCCCGAAAGTGAAAATATTGCTACCTCCCTAGGCATTCTGCCTCTGTTCGTCATCAGGTACTAGTAATGAAATGATTGCATGACCAGGGGGAAAAGTACAAAGTAGGTTGGGACCTGTTTGTGGGTGATTGGTGATTCTTTGTAATAAGAACCTTACCTTGTCTTGCTACAGCCCAGCAGTGGGGAGGAGGCGGCGGGGGGAAGGATGCCCATGGAAGGGGAGGATCTGGAGGAGGACGGGGCCTTCAACTGGATCAAGCCCCACCATGAGGACGCCAAGATGGAGTTCTGCAGGTGGGTCCACAGGTCTTGTGATACTGGTAACTTCCAATGCAGTCTTGTACGTGTTGTGGCAACTTGGAACTTGAAAGCTTGGGTTGCCAGGAGCTCTGAGCCTTGGATCCCAGCTGTCAGTGCGACTTTGTATGACCCATAGCCACACATAACTAGTCCTGTTTTTGTGTTGTTTGTTTTTTTGGAGATGTTTTTTATTTTTTATTTTTCTTAACCCTCTTACCCCGGACATTCCGGTGCATCCCGCAAAAAATGGCTATTCTCTCCCGTGGATGTCCCGGCACGTCCAGCAAGAAACCACACTCACACTGAAAGCTGCCATGTTTTCTATGGTAACGGTAATCTCGTGAGATATCAAGCATTAGCTCCGCAGTGAATAGGCCATATGCTGCCATTTAGATTGTTAATTTCTGGCGATCAAGTGAATTTTTCTGAATTTTTTTAACATTGCAATGTCGAGCGAGCCCCAGCCAGGCCCATCGCATGTTTTTTTGTGACAATAGCAATGCAGAAATCGTTGAATTACTGCTGTTTGACCTGGAATAGGACAATGAGAGTGACCAAGATCCAGAGATTTTGACTAGCAAAGTCGACAGATATCATCTCCGATTAAATGGACCCGCAATCTGACTCAAATCACACTAGAGAAGTTTACGGAGGAAGTGGGCGTGCTTCGCAACCTGCTTGTCGGTGCGTCAGCCTCTGATAATTTTGCATTATTTCTAGATTATTCATTTTCCCACATGTTGCGGAGCAGACGAACTTGCATGTATGCTGTTTAAAAGTAATAAATACAGGTGGAAGAGAGTTGTGAAGACTGAGTGTGGAAAGTCACCACTGCCAAAGAAATCAAACTCTTCTTCACAGTCAAGATGTTTTTCTTAGATTTGTCTCTATTTCGTTTTGATTTTGTCCTCTATGATCTTCCCTTGTGAGGTACTGTGCTGTTTATCATGAGGCAGTGTGTGTGGTCAAGGGGGAGTTAACTCTTCACTTGCATGGGCTTTAGATTGTGGCTGTGGTGTAGATAAGATGTTATAATAACGTTTTTGTGAATGGATCTGAGTGTTGAGGGACTGCATCTTTTCAGAGATTCTTAGCTACTGTGTATTTCAATGTTTTGGTGCCCATTATTTGAGCCTCAAAGGAAAGATGAGCATTTCTTGTGTAAGAGAAATATATTATCAAAAGGAAGGTATTAAAACTTTTGTGAGAAAAAAAGTTTGTTTTTATAATTTTATTTTTGTTTAACTTTAAGGGGGGATTCAGCAGTGCAAACTCACTATTTTTGACTCAAATGTGAAGCAAAAGTGAGTCTATGTACTCACCTGTTTCGTCCGTCCGGGCGTCCGAAAACTTTAACGTTGGATTTTTCTCAGAGACTTAGGTCTATCAATACCAAATGTGGCATGATGATGTATGATGACAAGGCCTCAAAGAAAATACATAGTGACTTGACGTTGCTTCAAGGTCAAGGTCGCAGGGGCCATAAATGTTGTCTAAAAAACAGCCATTTTTCATATTTTCTCAATTTTCTCTGAAGTTTTTGAGATTGGATACCAGACCTATATATGGTATATAGGGCAAAGTAATCCCTATATTTTGATACCAGTTTGGTTGACCTTGCTTCAAGGTCAAGGTCACAGGAGCTCTTCAAAGTTGGATTGTATACATATTTTGAAGTGACCTTGCCGCTGAACTATGGAAGATAACTGTTCCAAACTTCATAACATTGTAGTACACATGTTATACTTTCATCATGAGACACATTTGGTCACATATCATCAAGGTCAAGGTCACTTTGACCCTTATAAAATGTGACCAGAATGGGGTAGTGAACCACTAAAAGTGACTATATCTCATGGTAGAAAGTGCCAATAAGCACCATTGTGCTTCCTATGTCTTGAATTAACAGCTTTGTGTTGAATGACCTTGGATGACCTTGACCTTGGGTCAAGGTCACATGTATTTTGGTAGGAAAAATGTGTAAAGCATTTCTTAGTGTATGATGTCATTGCTAGGTGTAGTTGTTTGACCTTGACCTTGAGGGGCACCTGAAGGTCAAGGTCATGTAAAGGTCGAGGTCAATCATGTGAGTCGTATGGGCTTTGCCCTTCTTGTTTAGTTTTGTATTTTTTAATATGTTGCATGTGGCGGTCATCTTGGAAGGTTTCCATGGCAACAGCAACAGAAGGTTTTAGAAATTTTATCTTTAAAGTTTTTAATACCCAACATGTGTATCTTTGGTATGAAAATAATTATTTATTTAGAAAAGAACTGCTTTTACCCCCAGCCCCATAGGCACTGCCATCCATATCTCCTCTTCCTCCCCCCCCCCCCCCCTCCCCCCCCCCCCCCCCCCCCCCCCCACCCGGTAACCAGTAACCGTTAAAATGTACATGGTTACCTCCCTTTTCATGGGGTTTAGTTTGGTTTTTTGCCCAAGGTACTGGTGGTAAGAGAGTTAAATAAATATTAAGTCTCTGCACTCTTTCCTGATTAATTTGATGTTAATATGAATACTGTAGAAGTTATGCCCATTTGAAGATTGAGGTTGTCCCACTAGCAGTTTTGACAAAAATGGCCTCAGAAGTTTTTGTACACAGATGCTACCCAGCAGAAGAAAGGCAATAGAAAGTTGAACTTTATATATTTAAAGGGTTTTTTCCCTGCCAAATAATTCAAGGACATGAAATTTTGGAATCCCTGGCATGAATTGTCAGCACATATTAATTGACCCCGATTGATCCACCCCTATTTCTGCATGGTGCCAAATCAGATTGTGAGTGTTAGGACTGGTGTCCTGCTGAAGGGTTGTGTATGAAAGTGTGACCGCCTCAAAGCTGCTCACCCAGTCTTCTCTTAGATAGCATATAGAGAAACACAAATCAGAGAACGAGAACATATTCATCCCCCAGTTATTTGTCAAAGGGACATGGATAAATTTAAATGCCACGTGGAAAGGAACAGCCAGGATGTCCTATCCAGGGATTGAACAGAAGTGCCCATTTTCATTTCACTCTGGCTGAGGAGTGAAGCTACAGTGACCCATCCTAATCTAGTTGCTCATGCAGTGTTTGGACAAATGTTGTCCTGCCAGCTGGTGATTTCCTAGCTCTGCCCATATGCATTCCATGAGAATAAAGCTAGACATAAGTGTTGTCTCGTACGTATGCACAGCATTACATTGATGAATTTATTGAAGCCAGCACTATCGTTCAGCCCTTAAAAAAATTAATGTTATTAGTTTTCAAAGAGTGATGCCAAGATCCAACCTGGACGAAGGGGAGGACGTGTTTATTCCCTTTGGAGACCTGCCCACAGTGTCCAAGTATGGCCCCATCTCTAGAACGGCACGTGCCAAGCTCAAGAACACTGACCCTGTCCAAGTCACTGCCATGGTAAGAACTCTGCCCCAGTCCCCACGGTCCTGTGTTTCCAAGAACGTTTCAACCTGTGTTGTAGCCCATGGTGTGTTCTAGTTCATGGTGTGTTCTAGTTCATGGTGTGTTCTAGTTCATGGTGTGTTCTAGTTCATGGTGTGTTCTAGTTCATGGTGTGTTCTAGTTCATGGTGTGTTCTAGCTCATGGTGTGTTCTAGCTCGTGGTGTGTTCTAGTTCATGGTGTGTTCTAGTTCATGGTGTGTTCTAGTTCATGGTGTGTTCTAGTTCATGGTGTGTTCTAGTTCATGGTGTGTTCTAGTTCATGGTGTGTTCTAGTTCATGGTGTGTTCTAGTTCATGGTGTGTTCTAGTTCATGGTGTGTTCTAGTTCATGGTGTGTTCTAGCTCATGGTGTGTTCTAGCTCGTGGTGTGTTCTAGCTCGTGGTGTGTTCTAGTTCATGGTGTGCCCTAGTTCATGGTGTGCCCTGGCTCATACAGGAGTTTGTATCATACTTGGGATGGAAAGCAGGCAGTGCTTGGCTTTGGGAACTGATTGATGACAAGAACTGACCGCGTGGATGTTGGGTGTGATCGCAATGCTAATGTAGCAGTCACAACTGGAATACAACTGACTGCGTGGATGTTGGGTGTGATCGCAATGCTAATGTAGCAGTCACAACTGGAATACAACTGACTGCGTGGATGTTGGGTGTGATCGCAATGCTAATGTAGCAGTCACAACTGGAATACAACTGACTGCGTGGATGTTGGGTGTGATCGCAATGCTAATGTAGCAGTCACAACTGGAATACAACTAACTGCGTGGATGTTGGGTGTGATCGCAGTCCTAATGTAGCAGTCACAACTGGAATACAACTGACTGCGTGGATGTTGGGTGTGATTGCAATGCTAATGTAGCAGTCACAACTGGAATACAACTGACTGCGTGGATGTTGGGTGTGATCGCAATGCTAATGTAACAGTCACAACTGGAATACAACTGACTGCGTGGATGTTGGGTATGATCGCAATGCTAATGTAGCAGTCACAACTGGAATACAACTGACTGCGTGGATGTTGGGTGTGATCGCAATGCTAATGTAGCAGTCACAACTGGAATACAACTAACTGCGTGGATGTTGGGTGTGATTGCAATGCTAATGTAGCAGTCACAACTGGAATACAACTGACTGCGTGGATGTTGGATGTGATCGCAGTCCTAATGTAGCAGTCACAACTGGAATACAACTGACTGCGTGGATGTTGGGTGTGATCGCAATGCTAATGTAGCAGTCACAACTGGAATACAGCTGACTGTGTGGATGTTGGGTGTGATTGCAATGCTAATGTAGCAGTCACAACTGGAATACAACTGACTGCGTGGATGTTGGGTGTGATTGCAATGCTAATGTAGCAGTCTCAACTCGAATACAAGTCTGAAAGGAATTTAGAAAGCTTTGAGCAGTCAGTGACCCAGGAACCTGACTGTGTACATCTCATCTGTCACTCCTTTGTGTGTAGGGGGGGGGGGAGGGGGGAGGGGGGGGGGCATGGCATTGATTAAGCAGGCCAGTGATTTGGGGTGAAATGTAAAGAGGTTTGAAGTGCAGACATGGGTGATAAATTGCTATACAAAACCAAACCTTTACTTTTCCTCCCTCTCTCTCTCTCTCTCTGTCTCTCTCTCTCTCTGTCTCTCTCTCTCTCTGTCTCTCTCTCTCTCTGTCTCTCTCTCTGTCTCTCTCTCTCTCTCTCTCTCTCTCTCTCTCTCTCTGTCTCTCTCTCTCTCTCTCTCTCTCTCTCTCTCTCTCTCTCTCTCTCTCTCTTTCTCTCTCTCTTTCTCTGTCTGTCTGTCTGTCTGTCTGTCTGTCTGTCTGTCTGTCTGTCTGTCTGTCTGTCTCTCTCTCTCTCTCTCTCTCTCTCTCTCTCTCTCTCTCTCTCCTCTCTCTGCCTCCCCCCCCCCCCCTCTCCCTCTCCCCCCCCCCCCCCCCCCTCTCCCTCTCTCTCTCTCTCTCTCTCTCTCTCTCTCTCTCTCTCTCTCTCATTTTTTGAATAACCTTTTCATAGTGCGTGGACAGTTGCAATTGGGTGATGTCTAGAGACTGTAGCAAGGGAATGTCATCTTGTTTCAGAATCAGAAGTGCGTGACCCCAGTCTCAACCATCACACCGCTCTCTCGCCCCCTCTCCATGGTGGCACCGGTACAGAGTCGGTTCTCCAGCTCTGAAATCAACACCCGTCTTGCCACTACCACTGCCAGCGCCACCCCTAGCACCCCCACGTCTGCAGGCACCAGCCTGACGAACAGCGACTCCAATCCTGCACCCACTGGGTCCGAGCCCCTCACGTTGTGGAACAGAGGGTAAGGCTGTCCTGCAAGGCCTTAGCTGCCTCTTTGTCAGATGACTCGACTCTCTCCGCAGTTGAGATTAGATTGGGTGAACTTTTATCGTTCATTTATGTGTAGGTTGTTTTGGCCTCTGCAGATGCAAGTATTTTTTCATGCCTGCAGGCTTTTCTGATTAAGTTGATGCCAGTATAGAATTAATCAATTGGCCCTGCGATCAGGGGGTAAAGTGTAAAGCGGATTGAGATCCAGACATAGGTGATGATTTGCTGTATAAATTAACACCTTTACCTTCAAGTGTGAGCACTGTATGATTAAATTGTAGAAGTCATTGCCATTTTAAGAAATTTAAACTAATTTCTATGTTTTCCTAGCATACTTACCAGTAGACAACCATAGGTATATGACCTTTTCACCTCGAAAAAAGATTTGCAAAATCATCCCACACACGTGGCTTAATAGCATCAGCCAATGAAAAGGCTCCATCTATAGCGTCATGGCCAGTGAAAGGGAGGCAACTCTCCCTGTTTCCTGCACATGCGCATAGATAACATGATGCAACCACGTGCCACCACTTTTCGACACCATACCGAGAAACTCGTGTGAAGATGCACAAAAAATGGGGAGGAGGGTGGGACATTATGTTGTCTACTGGTAAGTATGCTAGGAAAACATAGAAATTAGTTTAAATTTCTTAAAGTTTTCTAAACATACTGTACCAGTAGACAACCATAGGTAGATTACCCCAGAAGGGAGGAGGGATGTGCATCTACCAACCTAACTTAAAGAACACACACCACTCAAAGGCGGACAGCGAACCCGCCACAACCAACTATTGATGCCAAAGGTGCCGTCCAGGCAACGAACGCGAACATTCTGCCGGCAGTGATGCGTGAAAACGCAGTCACTGCGCCAGAACGCAGCCCTCATGAGATGAGAGCGATACATTCTTGGCAAAAGCCACAGAGGTCGCAACCCTGCAAATCTCATGAGTCCTGGATACACCAACCAGAGGAACAAGCTGCGCATTCAAAACGTGTCCGTGATCCAAAGACAAATCCAGCTTAGGAAATGGATGTCTTTGATATCCCGCTGTGGCCAACTTCCATGGAAGAAACAGTCTATGTCGGCGAAACGACGAGACTGAGTTCTAGCCAGACATACTCCAGTGCACAGACTGGACAGTTGACACAGTCAGTATTGTTCGGATCGACATACACAGGTGATGGTGGGGACCCTCCAACCGAAAGACACGTCAATGCCACACGTGGCCTTGCTTGTGTTCGTGAACGCCGAGCGGTAACTACCGAGGGAGGCGTGTGACATCGAACGAGGGAAACAAGACCTGTCTCTCTGCAAACTGTGTGTCTGAACAGAGCCAAGCAGAAAGTTCAGGAAGTGAACAACCGACTGGCACATTCTCGAGTGAGGCTGCTCGAGAATGGACCAGAGAGAATGAGAACAATGTATTCCCCATCCGCCAGAGCAAGCAGCTCAAGGAAGCATGAAACTCCCGTCCAGAAAGGTGCGACCAAAATCATCCGAGGACACTCTAGGGCGACCCTGGCCAACACCTTCGGAATAAGGCGAGTGGGAGAAAAGCATAGACATGCACGCCCGCCCACGACCTAGCAGAAGCATTCGTCCGAGAGCCCTCGGATCGTGCATCCGCGAGAGGAAACACGGAAGACATGTGTTGAATCGGGTGGCGAACAGATTCACCACCAGGTCGCCCCAGCGAAGCCACAGTCTATTCCATAGGAAGAAAATGATTCCTCCGGCTCAGTGAACTGCAAGGATATTCAATTTCCCGGGAAAGAATGCCGTGGAAATGGAACCTCCAGGAAAGTGAGCCCAAGAGAACCTCCTCAGCCCAGAGAGACAGAGTCGTAGAGACTGTGCCACCCTGATGGCGAAGAAAACTCAGCCACGCGACATTATCACCCGAGATTGTCACGTGCCGATCACGCAATACTGACACCAATCCCTTCAGAGAGAGAATACGCTTCCATCTCTAGAAAGTGGATTTGCCGCAGAGACTCGAGTGCAGACCAAAGGCTGGACACCAAGGTCGTGTCTGTGTCGGTCCTCCGGCTCAGTGATCTGCCAGGATAGTCAATTTCCAGAGAAAAAATTCTGTGGAAAAGGAACTTCCATGAGAGTGAGTGCAGAGACGATAGGTGTAAACCAACCAATCGTCCAGGTACAACCGCCAACCGAACTCCCCTGCCTCTCACCAACATCGCCACTGCTTGAAGACTGAATCCCAGCTGGAATGCTCAAGATCAATCGTAAATCCGGCGATTGCCGGGAACAAAGCAGCAAGCTGATACCTATAACGTGACTCCTGTCCCTCACGATCTACGGTAGAACGGCCGAACTCCAGAACACTAAGGCAGCACGCTGATCGGCCCGCATGGTCGTAGCCTCCATGCGGTCGATAGCAGTGCTCTGCCTGTCCAAGACCTATCCGACACGATCCACTGATCGCTCCGACTTCCAGAAAGTCCGAAGCTAATACAGGAAAGAAGGAGATTCACGCGAAGAAAAGCCAATGCACCGAGACAAAGCTAGAGACAATAATTGAACCTAACCGGACTGAAAACCGGTGGAACACAATACATGTAAAGTGCACAAACGGAGAATGAACAGAAATCGAAAAAACGCCAAGTGCCGTAAGATTTCTGAAAACCCCGATGTTCGTAGACCCCGCCTGTACTGCGATCTGTCGATCGAACAGGCGATCGCCGAGAAAACAACGCAGCATGTTGATCCGACCGCAAGGGCAAAACACTGTGCGTTCGTCAGCAACACCTGGCTGAAACCGATTCCCGGAAGGGACGAACTGGACCAAAAACAGACTCAAAGGAAAGATCACGATCTGTAATCGATCCGTCGATCCCCAGAGACCTGAGGCAGCAGCTGACTGACAAGAATGCAAGGCAGCATGCCGATCTGCCCGCCCGGGCCTTGCCTCCGTGCGGTAGATAGCAAGCCCTGCCTGTCCGCCGATCTTGTTGTGATTCCCGGCAGAAAGGATCACGAACTAGCGTGAGATTAGCCGATCGCCGGGAAATGAACGAAACAAGCTGCTCTGACTGCAAAGGAAACGTCACTGAGCGAACGTCAGCATCGCCTGCCGTGACGAAATTCCCGGCCGGAAAAAACACGATTCACGCGAACACCGGGAATACAAGGCAGCAGCTGATCGAACCGCAAGGAAAAAATCTCTGTGCGGCGTCAGCAATGCTCTGCCTGTACCACGGACGACCAGACCGAAGGAAAGATCACGATCTGATCACCTATCAGCCGATCCCCAGAGACCTGAGGCAATATTGCTGATCGAAAACGCATGGGCAAAACCGAGCGATCGTCAGCAACGCCTGCCCCAAGTCGAGAATCCTGCGCGAAAACTCGCGACCGCCGAGAATTCAAGGCTGTCTGCCGATGGAATCGCGCGGAAAAACCCCAGCGCGAACATCAGCAATGCTCGACCCGTACAGTGACCCTGGTCCATACCTAGCTACCGTTCGATTGTGTCTGATTCCCGACAGGGATGATCACGATCGAGCGATAGATCAGGCAATCGAGGAAAAAACAAAGTACGAGCGCCGGAAGGCAGCCGGGCGGATTGCCATCGAAAACACTCAGAGTCCGCAGACCTATGTGAGCGACGAGCAGAAACCCGTACCGGACTGAGCGATCGCGAATCAGAGTCTGACAAATCACGAAGGAGATAGTGTCGAGACTCAACGCGCCGCCAAAGCAGAGATTCCCGAGAAGCATGAACGGGAGCATCAGAGTCAAAGAGAAGATCGCGATCTGACATGCGATCGACCGATCCCCCTAGAACTGAGACAGTATGCTGATCGAAACGCAAATCCCAGCGATCGTCAGGCACGTATCGCCGAGGGCGAGAATCTCGCGCAAAATCACGTGATCGCTGAGACGCCAAGGACGCAGGCTGATCAAACCGTCCGGGAAAAAACCTCGGAGCGATCAACAGCACCGCGCGTCCTGTAAAAGGACCCCTGCCCAACACCATCTACTGCTCGATCGTGTCGAAATTCCCGACAAGGACGATCACGATCGAGCAATAGACCAGGCAATCGTCGTGAAAACAAGCGAGGACGCTGATCAGACCGCAAAGGCAAAACCTCTGCGCGGTCGACAGCAACACCCCTCCGGTCGCGCTGATCGCCACGATCCACTGATCGAGGGACAGAACGCCCGGAAAACAAAGCAGCATGCTGATCGAGCCAACTGGGCATTGCCTCCGTGTAAGCGATCGCAACGTTGCATGCACCGTGACTGACGCCTGGCCGTCACGATGTACGGAACGATCGGCTGATCGTCCGAATGCCAAGGCAGCATGCTGATCGAATCGGACGGGCAAAGCCTCTGTGCGGTCGATCGCAACGCATAGCCTGTATCCTGACCCGCTCTTTTCCTCTCTCCATCATGATCGATTGAATGATCATCTGATCGCCAGTGAACCATGGCAGCATGCTGATCGGATCGCGCGGGCATTGCCTCGGCGGGATCGATAGCAACGCTCTGCCGGTATCGCGACTCGTGTCGGATACGATCTACTGGTCGACCAGGAGAAGGCCAGGAATCCGAGGCAACATGCTGATCGGATCGCATGGGCAGAGCCCCCTTGCGATCGATAGCCGTGCCCACCCCACCGAGGGATTCGTCTCCGTCTCGACTTACCGCCGGGAGAGAATCCGATCGGTGCGACACCGCACTCTGGGAACTGAAACAAAGGCAGCCTCAGACAAATACACCAAACATGCAGCAGCCGCCTGGGGACCCAAAACTGGCTCAGAAACCACCCCGAGCAATCCCCAGAGACAGAGTGAGAGTGTCCTGTAAAGAAGAGTTGTCGAGAGAAGAAAACTTCCCCGACACATCGTCTACCCTGCTACACGATGCAGAGG
>JAWQFJ010002207.1:27500-62500 GCA_034096865.1 Theodoxus fluviatilis | reverse complement strand
AAGAATAACTGAGAAAAAAATGACATTTTCATTTCGATGTCGCCAACAAAGCGTCTGCTACCAGCATTTTTGCAGAAGGGAAGCGACTCTGACCCCCTATATGCAGGAGTGACCTCCCCTGATAAATTTACCTCTTGCTAGTTAGTGGTGGTGGCTTGTGCCGGTGAAACTTGCGCCATTTTGGAAACTGAAAGATGCCTGGAAGGTGTTTATTCAATGATAAGTGGTTGGAATCGGCCGAATTCAGAGAGTGGCTGCAACGTGATCCAAAGGGAAACACCCGGAAAGCTTATTGTTCAGTGTGCAAAAAAACTTTTGATGTTGCTGCTGGCGGTCATTCTTCTGTACTGGCGCACCACAAGGGGGCAAAACATGAACGTTTTGTAAAAGCTTCAAGACCTGCCGTGCCCATGTCCGCATTTCTCGAAAAGACTGGGCCTTCAACTTCAACTGTAACCCATGCTGCGACTAGTAGTTCTACTGTCAGTACCAGGCCTTCTTCTGCTCAGCCATTTTCCAGCACAGATACTTTCAAAGCTGAAATAATCTGGACATTGAAAGCGGTCAGCAGCCACTACAGCTATAAATCATGTGAAGACAACGGCAAAGTGTTTGCAGCAATGTTTCCTGACAGCCAGATTGCAGCCAGTTACAAGTGTGGAGAAAGGAAGTCGTCATACTTGTCAACATTTGGAATCGCTCGCCATTTCTTTAATGAACTGAAGGACAGAGTGAAATCTGAGACATCCTACGTCTTGTTATTTGACGAGAGCCTGAATGATGATCTGCAGCAAAAGCAGCTGGATATCCATGTGAGGGTGTGGGAGAATAATGTGGTGGCGACAAACTACCTTCGTTCAGAATTCATGGGGCATGCGGCAGCAGTTGACCTTCATGAGCGCCTTGAGCCCGTGATCCTCGAGTTTGGTCATCGCAAGCTTCTGCAGCTATCCATGGATGGCCCTAACGTGAACTGGAAGCTATATGAGTAAGTTTTATTTTGAATTAACAATTTCTATTTTTGTTAATAGGCCTATATGTGTTTACTGCAACTGTTTTTATTTTTATTTTTGTTTTTAAAAAATACACTGCTTTATCATTTCTTAATCTGGTTAACTCTTTCATTGCCACATGTGATAGACATTGCCTTTCAGCAAAGAAGTTTGTTCTTTTTAAGAAGCAGCACTTCGACATTTACTATGTTAGATGTTAGAGGCTGTAGACATTATAATTTATGCACTGCAATATATAATTACTAATTCTGATATTATTGTTTAATTTATGATTATTATTATTTTTTTATATATTTATTAATTAATTATTTTATTGCTTGTTTTAATTTGATATATTTGTTATTTTTTAGGGGCGTACATCACTTTTTTGTTTAAAATAGGAAAGAATGAAATGAGTAAATAATAAATGAAATATTTATTTTAAAAAAATGAAGGGGAAAAAAGAGGAGGATGGAGGACCCCAATAATGTGTTATAAAAAGGAGGTATGTTAAAGTACACAGATCAACTCCATCACTAAAATAGGTCTATGTTTTATACATGTTTATGTGTCATAAATGACTTAAATTTACTTTGTTTTTAAAGAATGATGATTAAGATAGACATGAGTAAGAGAAAAATGTGTGTTTAGTGTGGGGTATGTGTGTATTTAAAGGGAGAAGCGAGTCAGAGATCCCTCAGTTGTTCTTTATAAAGTTCGTAAAATGTCCTTTAAAAAGTCCTTTAAAAGTCCTTAAAAAGTCCTTACTTTTTGTGGACGATAACCTGTATGAACCCTGNNNACAGTTCTAGTCCTCAGTAGGAGAGGCAATGCTGTTGTGCAGCACTCGGCAGACAGTTCTATTTCTCAGTAGGAGAGGCAATGCTGCTGTGCAGCACTCGGCAGACAGTTCTAGTCCTCAGTAGGAGAGGCAATGCTGCTGTGCAGCACTCGGCTGACAGTTCAACTCCTCAGTAGGAGAGGCAATGCTGCTGTGCAGCACTCGGCAGACAGTTCTATTCCTCAGTAGGAGAAGCAATGCTGCTGTGCAGCACTCGGCAGACAGTTGTATTCCTCAGTAGGAGAGGCAATGCTGCTGTGCAGCACTCGGCAGACAGTTCAACTCCTCAGTAGGAGAAGCAATGCTGCTGTGCAGCACTCGGCAGACAGTTCTAGTCCTCAGTAGGAGAGGCAATGCTGCTGTGCAGCACTCGGCAGACAGTTCTAGTCCTCAGTAGGAGAGGCAATGCTGCTGTGCAGCACTCGGCAGACAGTTCTAGTCCTCAGTAGGAGAAGCAATGCTGCTGTGCAGCACTCGGCAGACAGTTCTAGTCCTCAGTAGGAGAGGCAATGCTGCTGTGCAGCACTCGGCAGACAGTTCTATTCCTCAGTAGGAGAAGCAATGCTGCTGTGCAGCACTCGGCAGACAGTTCTATTCCTCAGTAGGAGAGGCAATGCTGTCTGTGCAGCACTCGGCAGACAGTTCTATTCCTCAGTAGGAGAGGCAATGCTGCTGTGCAGCACTCGGCAGACAGTTCTAGTCCTCAGTAGGAGAGGCAATGCTGCTGTGCAGCACTCGGCAGACAGTTCTAGTCCTCAGTAGGAGAGGCAATGCTGCTGTGCAGCACTCGGCAGACAGTTCTATTCCTCAGTAGGAGAAGCAATGCTGCTGTGCAGCACTCGGCAGACAGTTCTATTCCTCAGTAGGAGAGGCAATGCTGCTGTGCAGCACTCGGCAGACAGTTCTATTCCTCAGTAGGAGAGGCAATGCTGCTGTGCAGCACTCGGCAGACAGTTCTATTCCTCAGTAGGAGAGGCAATGCTGCTGTGCAGCACTCGGCAGACAGTTCTAGTCCTCAGTAGGAGAGGCAATGCTGCTGTGCAGCACTCGGCAGACAGTTCTAGTCCTCAGTAGGAGAGGCAATGCTGCTGTGCAGCACTCGGCAGACAGTTCTAGTCCTCAGTAGGAGAGGCAATGCTGCTGTGCAGCACTCGACAGACAGTTGTATTCCTCAGTAGGAGAGGCAATGCTGCTGTGCAGCACTCGGCAGACAGTTCTAGTCCTCAGTAGGAGAAGCAATGCTGCTGTGCAGCACTCGGCAGACAGTTCTAGTCCTCAGTAGGAGAGGCAATGCTGCTGTGCAGCACTCGGCAGACAGTTCTATTCCTCAGTAGGAGAGGCAATGCTGCTGTGCAGCACTCGGCAGACAGTTCTAGTCCTCAGTAGGAGAGGCAATGCTGCTGTGCAGCACTCGGCAGACAGTTCTAGTCCTCAGTAGGAGAAGCAATGCTGCTGTGCAGCACTCGGCAGACAGTTGTATTCCTCAGTACGAGAGGCAATGCTGCTGTGCAGCACTCGGCAGACAGTTCTAGTCCTCAGTAGGAGAAGCAATGCTGCTGTGCAGCACTCGGCAGACAGTTCTATTCCTCAGTAGGAGAGGCAATGCTGCTGTGCAGCACTCGGCAGACAGTTCTATTCCTCAGTAGGAGAGGCAATGCTGCTGTGTAGCACTCGGCAGACAGTTCTATTCCTCAGTAGGAGAAGCAATGCTGCTGTGCAGCACTCGGCAGACAGTTCTATTCCTCAGTACGAGAGGCAATGCTGCTGTGCAGCACTCGGCAGACAGTTCTATTCCTCAGTACGAGAGGCAATGCTGCTGTGCAGCACTCGGCAGACAGTTCTAGTCCTCAGTAGGAGAAGCAATGCTGCTGTGCAGCACTCGGCAGACAGTTCTAGTCCTCAGTAGGAGAGGCAATGCTGCTGTGCAGCACTCGGCAGACAGTTCAACTCCTCAGTAGGAGAGGCAATGCTGCTGTGCAGCACTCGGCAGACAGTTCTAGTCCTCAGTAGGAGAGGCAATGCTGCTGTGCAGCACTCGGCAGACAGTTCTAGTCCTCAGTAGGAGAGGCAATGCTGCTGTGCAGCACTCGGCAGACAGTTCTATTCCTCAGTAGGAGAGGCATTGCTGCTGTGCAGCACTTGGCAGACAGTTCTAGTCCTCAGTAGGAGAGGCAATGCTGCTGTGCAGCACTCGGCAGACAGTTCTAGTCCTCAGTAGGAGAGGCAATGCTGCTGTGCAGCACTCGGCAGACAGTTCTAGTCCTCAGTAGGAGAGGCAATGCTGCTGTGCAGCACTCGGCAGACAGTTCTAGTCCTCAGTAGGAGAGGCAATGCTGCTGTGCAGCACTCGGCAGACAGTTCTAGTCCTCAGTAGGAGAGGCAATGCTGCTGTGTAGCACTCGGCAGACAGTTCTAGTCCTCAGTAGAAGAGGCAATGCTGCTGTGCAGCACTCGGCAGACAGTTCTATTCCTCAGTAGGAGAGGCAATGCTGCTGTGCAGCACTCGGCAGACAGTTCTAGTCCTCAGTACGAGAGGCAATGCTGCTGTGCAGCACTCGGCAGACAGTTCTAGTCCTCAGTAGGAGAGGCAATGCTGCTGTGTAGCACTCGGCAGACAGTTCTATTCCTCAGTAGGAGAGGCAATGCTGCTGTGTAGCACTCGGCAGACAGTTCTATTCCTCAGTACGAGAGGCAATGCTGCTGTGCAGCACTCGGCAGACAGTTCTATTCCTCAGTAGGAGAGGCAATGCTGCTGTGCAGCACTCGGCAGACAGTTGTATTTCTCAGTAGGAGAGGCAATGCTGCTGTGCAGCACTCGGCAGACAGTTCTAGTCCTCAGTAGGAGAAGCAATGCTGCCGTGCAGCACTCGGCAGACAGTTCTAGTCCTCAGTAGGAGAAGCAATGCTGCTATGCAGCACTCGGCAGACAGTTCTATTCCTCAGTAGGAGAGGCAATGCTGCTATGCAGCACTCGGCAGACAGTTCTATTCCTCAGTAGGAGAAGCAATGCTGCTATGCAGCACTCGGCAGACAGTTCTATTCCTCAGTAGGAGAGGCAATGCTGCTATGCAGCACTCGGCAGACAGTTCTATTCCTCAGTAGAAGAGGCAATGCTGCTGTGCAGCACTCGGCAGACAGTTCTAGTCCTCAGTAGGAGAGGCAATGCTGCTGTGTAGCACTCGGCAGACAGTTCTATTCCTCAGTAGGAGAGGCAATGCTGCTGTGTAGCACTCGGCAGACAGTTCTATTCCTCAGTACGAGAGGCAATGCTGCTGTGCAGCACTCGGCAGACAGTTCTATTCCTCAGTAGGAGAGGCAATGCTGCTGTGCAGCACTCGGCAGACAGTTGTATTTCTCAGTAGGAGAGGCAATGCTGCTGTGCAGCACTCGGCAGACAGTTCTAGTCCTCAGTAGGAGAGGCAATGCTGCTGTGCAGCACTCGGCAGACAGTTGTATTTCTCAGTAGGAGAAGCAATGCTGCTGTGCAGCACTCGGCAGACAGTTCTAGTCCTCAGTAGGAGAGGCAATGCTGCTGTGCAGCACTCGGCAGACAGTTCTAGTCCTCAGTAGGAGAAGCAATGCTGCTGTGCAGCACTCGGCAGACAGTTCTAGTCCTCAGTAGGAGAAGCAATGCTGCTGTGCAGCACTCGGCAGACAGTTCTAGTCCTCAGTAGGAGAAGCAATGCTGCTGTGCAGCACTCGGCAGACAGTTCTAGTCCTCAGTAGGAGAAGCAATGCTGCTATGCAGCACTCGGCAGACAGTTCTATTCCTCAGTAGGAGAGGCAATGCTGCTGTGCAGCACTCGGCAGACAGTTCTAGTCCTCAGTACGAGAGGCAATGCTGCTGTGCAGCACTCGGCAGACAGTTCTAGTCCTCAGTAGGAGAGGCAATGCTGCTGTGCAGCACTCGGCAGACAGTTCTAGTCCTCAGTAGGAGAAGCAATGCTGCTGTGCAGCACTCGGCAGACAGTTCTAGTCCTCAGTAGGAGAAGCAATGCTGCTATGCAGCACTCGGCAGACAGTTCTATTCTTCAGTAGGAGAGGCAATGCTGCTGTGCAGCACTCGGCAGACAGTTCTATTCTTCAGTAGGAGAGGCAATGCTGCTGTGCAGCACTCGGCAGACAGTTGTATTCCACAGTAGGAGAAGCAATGCTGCTGTGCAGCACTCGGCAGACAGTTGTATTCCTCAGTAGGAGAAGCAATGCTGCTGTGCAGCACTTGGCAGACAGTTCTATTTCTCAGTAGGAGAGGCAATGCTGCTGTGCAGCACTCGGCAGACAGTTGTATTCCTCAGTAGGAGAGGCAATGCTGCTGTGCAGCACTCGGCAGACAGCTCTAGTCCTCAGTAGGAGAGGCAATGCTGCTGTGCAGCACTCGGCAGACAGTTCAACTCCTCAGTAGGAGAGGCAATGCTGCTGTGCAGCACTCGGCAGACAGTTGTATTCCACAGTAGGAGAAGCAATGCTGCTGTGCAGCACTCGGCAGACAGTTCTATTTCTCAGTAGGAGAGGCAATGCTGCTGTGCAGCACTCGGCAGACAGTTGTATTCCACAGTAGGAGAGGCAATGCTGCTGTGCAGCACTCAGCAGACAGTTGTATTCCACAGTAGGAGAAGCAATGCTGCTGTGCAGCACTTGGCAGACAGTTCTATTCTTCAGTAGGAGAGGCAATGCTGCTGTGCAGCACTCGGCAGACAGTTCTATTCCTCAGTAGGAGAGGCAATGCTGCTGTGCAGCACTCGGCAGACAGTTCTAGTCCTCAGTAGGAGAGGCAATGCTGCTGTGCAGCACTCGGCAGACAGTTCTATTCCTCAGTAGGAGAGGCAATGCTGTTGTGCAGCACTCGGCAGACAGTTCTATTCCTCAGTAGGAGAAGCAATGCTGCTGTGCAGCACTCGGCAGACAGTTCTATTCCTCAGTAGGAGAGGCAATGCTGCTGTGCAGCACTCGGCAGACAGTTCTAGTCCTCAGTAGGAGAAGCAATGCTGCTGTGCAGCACTCGGCAGACAGTTCTATTCCTCAGTAGGAGAAGCAATGCTGCTGTGCAGCACTCGGCAGACAGTTCTATTCCTCAGTAGGAGAGGCAATGCTGCTGTGCAGCACTCGGCAGACAGTTCTATTCCTCAGTAGGAGAGGCAATGCTGCTGTGCAGCACTCGGCAGACAGTTCTATTCCTCAGTAGGAGAGGCAATGCTGCTGTGCAGCACTCGGCAGACAGTTCTATTCCTCAGTAGGAGAGGCAATGCTGCTGTGCAGCACTCGGCAGACAGTTCTATTCCACAGTAGGAGAGGCAATGCTGCTGTGCAGCACTCGGCAGACAGTTCTATTCCTCAGTAGGAGAGGCAATGCTGCTGTGCAGCACTCGGCAGACAGTTCTATTCCTCAGTAGGAGAGGCAATGCTGCTGTGCAGCACTCGGCAGACAGTTCTATTCCTCAGTAGGAGAGGCAATGCTGCTGTGCAGCACTCGGCAGACAGTTGTATTCCACAGTAGGAGAAGCAATGCTGCTGTGCAGCACTCGGCAGACAGCTCTATTCCTCAGTAGGAGAGGCAATGCTGCTGTGCAGCACTCGGCAGACAGTTCTATTCCTCAGTAGGAGAGGCAATGCTGCTGTGCAGCACTCGGCAGACAGCTCTATTCCTCAGTAGGAGAGGCAATGCTGCTGTGCAGCACTCGGCAGACAGTTCTATTCCTCAGTAGGAGAGGCAATGCTGCTGTGCAGCACTCGGCAGACAGCTCTATTCCTCAGTAGGAGAGGCAATGCTGCTGTGCAGCACTCGGCAGACAGTTCTATTCCTCAGTAGGAGAGGCAATGCTGCTGTGCAGCACTCGGCAGACAGTTCTATTCCTCAGTAGGAGAGGCAATGCTGCTGTGCAGCACTCGGCAGACAGTTCTAGTCCTCAGTAGGAGAGGCAATGCTGCTGTGCAGCACTCGGCAGACAGTTCTATTCCTCAGTAGGAGAGGCAATGCTGCTGTGCAGCACTCGGCAGACAGTTCTATTCCTCAGTAGGAGAGGCAATGCTGCTGTGCAGCACTCGGCAGACAGTTCTATTCCTCAGTAGGAGAGGCAATGCTGCTGTGCAGCACTCGGCAGACAGTTCTATTCCTCAGTAGGAGAGGCAATGCTGCTGTGCAGCACTCGGCAGACAGTTCTATTCCTCAGTAGGAGAGGCAATGCTGCTGTGCAGCACTCGGCAGACAGTTCTATTCCTCAGTAGGAGAGGCAATGCTGCTGTGCAGCACTCGGCAGACAGTTCTAGTCCTCAGTAGGAGAGGCAATGCTGCTGTGCAGCACTCGGCAGACAGTTCTATTCCTCAGTAGGAGAGGCAATGCTGCTGTGCAGCACTCGGCAGACAGTTCTAGTCCTCAGTAGGAGAGGCAATGCTGCTGAAGCACCTTGCCCAAGAATGCAACCCAAGGATCTGCACATCCTCAAACACCTTTATTGCAGGCTGGGAGCAACAGTGAGCGAGCGCTCTGTGCTCTCAATTAAGTTGCTTTGAAAGGAACATGCAGTATTTACCTTCAGTTTCCTCCTTCATTGGAGGTGTGTGCCTTGCAGGGAAGGAGACGACGATCATCACTTGCACTGCCTTTCTTTTGCAGCAACTGAAGGAGCTGCACCTGGCATTGGAAGCTCAGAAGCGGCGGCGGGAGACCCTGAGCAGCAAGCAGCAGCAGGAAGAGGAGGACCGTCTGCTGGCACAGCGCCTCATGATAGAGGAGTTGGAAGCCAGCAACAGGTACAGCCTGTCTCCCTGACAGTGAGCATGTGAAGCCAGCAACAGGTACAGCCTGTCTCCCTGACAGTGAGCATGTGAAGAGGAGTGGCCCTAACAGTGGTGATTGGGATGAAATCCCACTGAAGATACCTGCTGCCTCTCCTGATAATGAGTGTGAAGGGGAGAATGATGGCGTTGCCTGGGATGATGATGATGATGATGATATTTGTTGATGCTGAGAATGCTCAGTTGTAGGTGACATCGACTATTTATGGAATTCAGTGTGAGACAATGAGTGGCTACATATTGAATGATCAAAATCAAACTGATAATATTGCAGATAATGATGGGAACAAAAGGACAAGCTTGACTATTGCAACAGCGCATAAGCTGCTAGTGCTGCAGTGATGGCGGCTGCCTTGCCCACAGCTGGAGCAGGGTTGCATATGGGCCACCCAAGGCTTGCAGTGTCTAAAAATGTTGTGAGAGATGACAGGACAGATGCCCAGTGCTGACATCTTGCCTTGGTTGTTCAGCAATGAGCGCTGTCATGTGCCTCTGTCTGGAGATCTGTCTGGAGATCTGTCTGGAGATCTGTCTGGAGATCTGTCTGGAGATCTGTCTGGAGATCTGTCTGGAGATCTGTCTGGAGATCTGTCTGGAGATCTGTCTGGAGATCTGTCTGGAGATCTGTCTGGAGATCTGTCTGGAGATCTGTCTGGAGATCTGTCTGGAGATCTGTCTGGAGATCTGTCTGGAGATCTGTCTGGAGATCTGTCTGGAGAGCTGTCTGGAGCGCTGTCTGGAGATCTGTCTGGAGATCTGTCTGGAGATCTGTCTGGAGATCTGTCTGGAGATCTGTCTGGAGATCTGTCTGGAGCGCTGTCTGGAGCGCTGTCTGGAGATCTGTCTGGAGATCTGTCTGGAGATCTGTCTGGAGATCTGTCTGGAGATCTGTCTGGAGATCTGTCTGGAGCGCTGTCTGGAGCGCTGTCTGGAGATCTGTCTGGAGATCTGTCTGGAGATCTGTCTGGAGATCTGTCTGGAGATCTGTCTGGAGCGCTGTCTGGAGATCTGTCTGGAGCGCTGTCTGGAGCGCTGTCTGGAGATCTGCGGATGAAACGTAAAGTGGAGAGGTCAGACGCGGCAGCTTGGATTGCAGTAATGTCTCTTCCACCTGCACCAACAGCTACAGTGTGCCTCTTGCTTGACACTTGTCATGTTGCGCGCGCGCACACACACACACACACACACACACACACACACACACACACACACACACACACACACACACACGCACCTTCCCAGACTAAGCCACCAAAAGTCTGAGTTTGACAGCCTCCTTTCTCATTGCAGGGTAATGGTTGATGACAGACCATGAGAGATGACTTCTCCATCAACTTGAGGAGGAACAAGTGAATCAATTTGTAATTTCATCAATAATCTTTTTTTTAAACAATATGTACATCCTGTTATGCATTGCATTTGAGGTTTACAATTTTTCATCAATGTATGGCATTGCACAAAGTGCAACTCCCAGGAGAGGGCAGAGAGGAACTTGTGGAAAGCTGCAGCAGTGCAGGAGATGGGGCACTTCTGCATGCTTTTGGGTCAGGCACTGATCCAGAGATGGTTGCTGCTATACAGCAAGGATGGTAGCCTTGCCCTGGGCTGGGCAAGATGCAGAAGTTGCTGCTGTGGATGTTGGCTGTGGGTTGCTGCTGTGACTGTCATGGCTGCTCGAAGCTGGGCTTTTGAGTGATTTCACCTCTGGTGCATAGTTGTGTCCCCCCCCCCCCCCTCACCTTTGTCTTGTTTTGTTGACCCTGCAGGGCTGGCACCCAGGCAGTCCTCTAGCCACCTCTCTCTTGGTCATGCCCCCTGTCTCTGTGCCACTGGTCTTACTGCAAATGTGGTATGGTGCTCCCAGTCTCTGTGCAGATGCGGTGTGGTGCCTCCAGTCTCTATGCCACTGGTCTTACTGCAAATGTGGTGTGGTGCCCCCACTCTCTGTGCAGATGTGGTGTGGTGCCCCCAGTCTCTGTGCAGATGTGGTGTGGTGCCCCCAGTCTCTGTATAGATGTGGTAAGGTGCCCCCAGTCTCTGTGCAGATGTGTTGTGGTGCCCCCACTCTCTGTGCAGATGTGGGGTGGTGCCCCCAGTCTCTGTGCAGATGTGGTGTGGTGCCCCCACTCTCTGTGCAGATGTGTTGTGGTGCCCCCACTCTCTGTGCAGATGTGGTGTGGTGCCCCCAGTCTCTGTGCAGATGTGGTGTGGTGCCTCCAGTCTCTGTGCAGATGTGGTGTGGTGCCTCCACTCTCTGTGCAGATGTGGTGTGGTGCCCCCAGTCTCTGTGCAGATGTGGTGTGGTGCCCCCCCCCCACTCTCTATGCAGATGTGGTGTGGTGCCCCCACTCTCTGTGCAGATGTGGTGTGGTGCCCCCACTCTCTGTGCAGATGTGCTGTGGTGCCCCCACTCTCTATGCAGATGTGGTGTGGTGCCCCCACTCTCTGTGCAGATGTGGTGTGGTGCCCCCACTCTCTGTGCAGATGTGGTGTGGTGCCCCCACTCTCTGTGCAGATGTGGTGTGGTGCCCCCACTCTCTGTGCAGATGTGGTGTGGTGCCCCCACTCTCTGTGCAGATGTGGTGTGGTGCCCCCAGTCTCTGTGCAGATGTGGTGTGGTGCCCCCCCCCACTCTCTATGCAGATGTGGTGTGGTGCCCCCACTCTCTGTGCAGATGTGCTGTGGTGCCCCCACTCTCTATGCAGATGTGGTGTGGTGCCCCCACTCTCTGTGCAGATGTGGTGTGGTGCCCCCACTCTCTGTGCAGATGTGGTGTGGTGCCCCCACTCTCTGTGCAGATGTGGTGTGGTGCCCCCACTCTCTGTGCAGATGTGCTGTGGTGCCCCCACTCTCTATGCAGATGTGGTGTGGTGCCCCCACTCTCTGTGCAGATGTGGTGTGGTGCCCCCACTCTCTGTGCAGATGTGGTGTGGTGCCCCCACTCTCTGTGCAGATGTGGTGTGGTGCCCCCACTCTCTGTGCAGATGTGGTGTGGTGCCCCCACTCTCTATGCAGATGTGGTGTGGTGCCCCCACTCTCTGTGCAGATGTAGTGTGGTGCCCCCAGTCTCTGTGCAGATGTGGTGTGGTGCCCCCACTCTCTGTGCAGATGTGGTGTGGTGCCCCCAGTCTCTGTGCAGATGTGGTGTGGTGCCCCCACTCTGTGCAGATGTGGTGTGGTGCCCCCACTCTCTGTGCAGATGTGGTGTGGTGCCCCCAGTCTCTGTGCAGATGTGGTGTGGTGCCCCCACTCTCTGTGCAGATGTGGTGTGGTGCCCCCAGTCTCTGTGCAGATGTGGTGTGGTGCCCCCAGTCTCTGTGCAGATGTGGTGTGGTGCCCCCACTCTGTGCAGATGTGGTGTGGTGCCCCCAGTCTCTGTGCAGTTGTGGTGTGGTGCCTCCAGTCTCTGTGCAGATGTGGTGTGGTGCCCCCACTCTGTGCAGATGTGGTGTGGTGCCCCCACTCTCTGTGCAGATGTGGTGTGGTGCCCCCAGTCTCTGTGCAGATGTGGTGTGGTGCCTCCAGTCTCTGTGCAGATGTGGTGTGGTGCCCCCACTCTCTGTGCAGATGTGGTGTGGTGCCCCCAGTCTCTGTGCAGATGTGGTGTGGTGCCTCCAGTCTCTGTGCAGATGTGGGGTGGTGCCCCCAGTCTCTGTGCAGATGTGGTAAGGTGCCCCCAGTCTCTGTGCAGTTGTGGTGTGGTGCCTCCACTCTCTGTGCCACTGATCTTACTGCATATGTGGTGTGATGGGCATCTTTCCTGGTAGTTTGCACTTGGAGAATTTAGGCGTTGCAAACCGGTATTTGCAAGTGTAGACTTGTGACTTTTTTTCCTCATAGTGCAGAACTATACATTGTGCATATTACTGCTTTCAAAAGAGCCTAATGTCTTCTTTTTTTAGGGGGTGGGGGTGGGTCTGGAATTACTTTTTGGCCCACCCCCCACCCCCCTTTTTCCCCACATAGTTGCATGTTGGCATCCCCAATATTTCGTTTCATGCTGGTTTGACAGTACTGTTATGTGATCTTTCTGGACAAAGTTGCATTTTGTAATCTTTTAGTTTCCTGTTGTTTTCACAATTTTGCTAGGTAGGCCAGGACTCTCATGCAGAATACATCACAAGGAAGTGAATAATTGAAGAAGTGGGAGATTTACATAGGGTCCTCATGGCCTTGGCAGTGTCAGTCATGCCTGCATTATCCCCCCCCCCCCCCCCCATGAAAATAGCTTAGTTGTCCCACAAATTCACTTTTTTTTGTCAAATTGCGATTCCAATTTTTGAGGGAGGAGGGGAGCAGGAAATGTATTAATGTGTATCATGGTGAAAACACCTTGATCAGTTGGTTCTACAGTTGTAGCCAAGACATGTATATAATATACATAACTGGTATTCAAGGGTCTGAAATGAAATGGGCACTAGTATCTTCTCTAGAAAGAAAGGCCAGTCTGAACTTAAATTGCTGCAAATCCCCTTTTTGTTGGCAGTCGTTCCCTGTGCCGAGATTGGGGGTAGACATGTCTGCTGATTTCTTTGGTTCATGACAAGGGCAGCTGCACTGCTTAATTTCATCCATTGCTGTGACGATGCTTGAGTTGTCACTTTGTGTGGAGTCTGCCTGGGAATCTTCCATGCCTCAGCGTGGGGATGCAGCCGCTGCATTTTTATTTATTTCTTCCATTATGAAGCCCCTCATATCAAATTGCTTTGCTGCATGTACTTGCTTGAATTTTTCTCAAACCACAGTTGTGCACATTGCCACAGCGATGAGGTGCGAGATTAAAATCTGATTGCTGTAGAATATCCTATATTGCATGTTTTTATCTCTCATTCAGTGTTCAAAATGCTTGACATATCTTACTTGGCTCCCCTTTGTTCTCCTGGTCTCAGATGGACTCTTTGATGTCTTATTGTGGTTTACAGAAGTTTCCTCTTGTGTGGACTCAAGCATGACATGACATGACATGAGGACACCCTCAAACGAAATCATCTGTAGCTCGTCAACTACCATGTGAACACTGCGAGTTCTTCGTCTTTTTCTGTCATTGACTGATATAGTGGTGATTGCATATTTATTCTTTAAAAGCATACACGTTGCATCCACAGTGGTTCACATAGCAAGCCATGTGACTGCATGAATTCAAGGCATACGTATTGTGGTTAGAGTATTGGACTTGGGGCTGAGGCGGGCACTTCTTTGAGTGCTTGCCTGAACTCCAGGCTTGTTGACTTGTGTAAGCATACCCAAGAGAGGATGCCTTCCTATATCCTGTGTGAGCATATTTTCCCATGAACTCCACCTCTTGATGTGTCGTTTTATCTCGTTTTATATACCTCGCGCTGCCAGCATGAGTTCAGTGGTGAGGGTATGACCCTTATCCGTCATGCCCTGGGTGGAGTGATGTGATATGTACTAATTATCATATAATTTCATACTGCCCCTAGTCCCCTCGATTCTCTGGAGAGTGATTCTTGCAACATGGCCTGTCTTGGCTTTCTCTGCATCAGAGAGTGGAATATCCAGTATAGATCAAATCGTTTGTAGGTTTGGGTGCTGAGCCAGTATTCCCACTGTATGGCTATTGGCTTGTGTCTCACAGGGCCGATAGAGAATTGGCTGTTGTTGACTGATGCTCTCCAATCTTGTAGTTTTTGGCCGTTCAAGTGAAGTAACAGAACTTGGACCGAGGTGAAAATTTGTACAAGTTTCTACCTTGGAGTGGTTGTTACTCTCATCTCATGAAGCTCAGAACAGGATCCCTGTTTATTGTGTCTTTTGTAAAGACTAGAATTGCTTTTCTAAGGCTTTTTATTTTTCCTTCCCTGTTGTAGAACTGGTCCAGAAAAGTGCAAAGCACTGCATCTGGAATAATTTCTCGAGAGAGAGGACTGTTGTGTCGCACTATGTGGACAGGACCTCCGGCAGCTTGCTGGAAGGACTACTGCATTTTTTTCTGTGCATTTTACTCAAGGCATTTGTTGAGGACTTTATTTGACTTGTACACACTATGCCTAGTGTGTTGTCTTTATTCCTCCAGCTGTGCTTTGTGCTTGAAGCTGGGTCTCCGTTACTGGTCTGTCTCGGCAGTTTGTGGACATGCTGTAGTTAGTTGCTTGAGAAAATCTCTGTCATTTGGCTTGTTTTGAAAACTTGATCAGGGAAATCTGGCTGGCCCACTAAAGGGCCAACTTTGGGAAAAGCCTTTCACTGGATGAAGTTCATTCTGATTTGAATCAAATCGTCTTTTCTATGAGGACAGCAGTGAAGTGAAGAAAATGTTTGATATACCCCATTGGACTGGTGTTTTCACCCATTTTTGGAGTTGGCTTGTCACCCCTCAGAAGGCCTGCAGTCTCTAGGGTGGTGACACTGCTTCTCCTTTCCTCTTGGCGCACAGAGGAGGTTGGCAGTTTTTGTTGTACATAGCTCAGTCAGGGAAGTGCAAGTGAAAGGAAAATTGACTTCATAATAGAGCTGTCCGTAGTCTTTGCTTGATGACATTTTTCACAATCTGTGCAATCAAGCACTGCTTTGATGATGATGGGGCATGTGTAGAACATGGCTGATTATTCAAGACCACATTTCCATGTAGAACTTGATGCTGGCAACAAAAATGTTGAACCTCTTGGATGAGCATTTGGAGGACTGTAACAGGATGAGTCATGCGGACAGTGGAAAACAGACAGGTCATTTGGAAGATGGAATCATCAGGACAGGTTGTATATGAAATCTCAAGGATGCATTAGGCACAGGTTGCTGTTTTTTCATGTTTACAGGAGCATTAGTCTAATGCCACTGCATTCAATGCATAGTGCTTCTGCACTAAAGAAGGTCATTTGGAAGATGGAATCATCAGGACAGGTTGTATATGAAATCTCAAGGATGCATTAGGCACAGGTTGCTGTTTTTTCATGTTTACAGGAGCATTAGTCTAATGCCACTGCATTCAATGCATAGTGCTTCTGCACTAAAGAAGGTCATTTGGAAGATGGAATCATCAGGACAGGTTGTATATGAAATCTCAAGGATGCATTAGGCACAGGTTGCTGTTTTGTCATGTTTACAGGAGCATTAGTCTAATGCCACTGCATTCAATGCATAGTGCCCCTTCTGCACTGAAGATTGTGATATATGTTAGTGTGTTTAGTGTGCAAAATACTCTTGCAAGATTTTGCTAGATTCAGTCTGGGTTTCTATGTAATTGTTTATTGTGAATTTCACTTGCCCCTTTTTGCATTTGACACTTTGTGCTGGTTAGTTAATTACTTAATCATCTATCCTTAGGATCTTACATAGGCTTGTCATTGTACATGAGACTGTTGCATGCAGCTGTGGTGGAACTCTGTTGAAGTAAAAGTGACAAAATGTCAACATGCCTTTGTTGTCTTTCCAGCATCAACATGCCTTTGTTGTGTCTGCAGCGTCAACATGCCTTTGTTGTGTCTCCAGCATCAACATGCCTTTGTTGTGTCTCTCCAGCGTGAATATGCCTTTGTTGTCTCTCCAGCATCAACATGCCTTTGTTGTCTCTCCAGCGTCAACATGCCTTTGTTGTCTCTCCAGCGTCAACATGCCTTTGTTGTCTCTCCAGTGTCAACGTGCCTTTGTTGTGTCTCTCCAGCATCAACATGCCTTTGTTGTGTCTCCAGCGTCAACATGCCTTTGTTGTGTCTCTCCAGCGTCAACATGCTTTTGTTGTCTCTCCAGCGTCAACATGCCTTTGTTGTGTCTCTCCAGCATCAACATGCCTTTGTTGTGTCTCAAGCATCAACATGCCTTTGTTGTGTCTCCAGCGTCAACATGCCTTTGTTGTGTCTCTCCAGCGTCAACATGCCTTTGTTGTGTCTCCAGCGTCAACATGCCTTTGTTGTCTCTCCAGCGTCAACATGCCTTTGTTGTCTTTCCAGCGTCAACATGCCTTTGTTGTCTCTCCAGCGTCAACATGCCTTTGTTGTCTCTCCAGCATCAACATGCCTTTGTTGTCTTTCCAGCGTCAACATGCCTTTGTTGTCTTTCCAGCGTCAACATGCCTTTGTTGTCTTTCCAGCGTCAACATGCCTTTGTTGTCTCTCCAGCGTCAACATGCCTTTGTTGTCTCTCCAGCGTCAACATGCATTTGTTGTGTCTCTCCAGCATCAACATGCCTTTGTTGTCTCTCCAGCATCAACATGCCTTTGTTGTGTCTCCAGCGTCAACATGCCTTTGTTGTGTCTCCAGCGTCAACATGCTTTTGTTGTGTCTCTCCAGCGTCAACATGCCTTTGTTGTGTCTCTCCAGCGTCAACATGCCTTTGTTGTCTCTCCAGCGTCAACATGCCTTTGTTGTGCCTCCAGCGTCAACATGCCTTTGTTGTCTCTCCAGCGTCAACATGCATTTGTTGTCTCTCCAGCGTCAACATGCCTTTGTTGTCTCTCCAGCGTCAACATGCCTTTGTTGTCTTTCCAGCGTCAACATGCCTTTGACAGTCTCTCCAGCATCAACATGCCTTTGTTGTCTCTCCAGCGTCAACATGCCTTTGTTGTGTCTCCAGCGTCAACATGCCTTTGTTGTCTCTCCAGCGTCAACATGCCTTTGTTGTCTCTCCAGCGTCAACATGCCTTTGTTGTGTCTCCAGCGTCAACATGCCTTTGTTGTCTCTCCAGCGTCAACATGCATTTGTTATGTCTCTCCAGCGTCAACATGCTTTTGTTGTGTCTCTCCAGCGTCAACATGCCTTTGTTGTGTCTCCAGCGTCAACATGCTTTTGTTGTCTCTCCAGCGTCAACATGCCTTTGTTGTCTCTCCAGCGTCAACATGCCTTTGTTGTCTCTCCAGCGTCATCATGCCTTTGTTGTGTCTCTCCAGCGTCAACATGCTTTTGTTGTCTCTCCAGCGTCAACATGCCTTTGTTGTGTCTCTCCAGCGTCAACATGCCTTTGTTGTGTCTCTCCAGCATCAACATGCCTTTGTTGTCTCTCCAGCGTCAACATGCCTTTGTTGTGTCTCCAGCGTCAACATGCCTTTGTTGTCTCTCCAGTGTCAACATGCTTTTGTTGTCTTTCCAGCGTCAACATGCCTTTGTTGTCTCTCCAGCGTCAACATGCTTTTGTTGTGTCTCCAGCGTCAACATGCCTTTGTTGTGTCTCTCCAGCGTCAACATGCTTTTGTTGTGTCTCCAGCGTCAACATGCCTTTGTTGTGTCTCTCCAGCGTCAACATGCCTTTGTTGTCTCTCCAGCGTCAACATGCCTTTGTTGTCTCTCCAGCGTCAACATGCTTTTGTTGTGTCTCCAGCGTCAACATGCCTTTGTTGTGTCTCTCCAGTGTCAACATGCCTTTGTTGTCTCTCCAGCGTCAACATGCTTTTGTTGTGTCTCTCCAGTGTCAACATGCTTTTGTTGTGTCTCTCCAGCGTCAACATGCCTTTGTTGTCTCTCCAGCGTCAACATGCCTTTGTTGTCTCTCCAGCGTCAACATGCCTTTGTTGTCTCTCCAGCGTCAACATGCCTTTGTTGTGTCTCCAGCGTCAACATGCCTTTGTTGTGTCTCTCCAGCGTCAACATGCCTTTGTTGTCTCTCCAGTGTCAACATGCCTTTGTTGTCTCTCCAGTGTCAACATACCTTTGTTGTCTCTCCAGCATCAACATGCCTTTGTTGTGTCTGCAGCGTCAACATGCCTTTGTTGTGTCTCCAGCATCAACATGCCTTTGTTGTCTTTCCAGCGCCAACATGCCTTTGTTGTCTCTCCAGCATCAACATGCCTTTGTTGTCTTTCCAGCGACAACATGCCTTTGTTGTGTCTCTCCAGCGTCAACATGCCTTTGTTGTGTCTCTCCAGCGTCAACATGCCTTTGTTGTGTCTCTCCAGCGTCAACATAAGTTATTGGATCTCCAGAACTGTGCTTGATTTGCAGGATTTTCACCCAGTACTGTGAAGGCATTATCTACAAATGTACTCAATTACAAATTCCTGAGCGATTTATTTCATTCTCACTGGCATGGATTTGTAGCAAACGGCATGCAAAACATTTTGTGAAAGTTTCATTGCCCTCACTAAAATGGATGATAAAATGAGGTTTCTGGAGGAGATTTTAAAAAGTTTGCAATTAGTAGTAAAGTTACAATATTAGCCATCTGCTCATAACCCAAATCAATATATTGAAAACTGTGCACAGGAGAGGTCATGAAAGCAAGAAGAGACACTCTGTCACCAACTAGCATGAGGGCCTTCACAACAGGCCTCCACACTGTGGACATTCTGTTGCAGTGGTGGGAAAGGAGAACATGCATAAACCTAATTTTGGAAATGGACTATTTTTCCGTGCTGTTGCATCTCCATTTACCCAGCTGCAGAGCTGCTACGAGGGTCAAAAGGTGAACATTTCTAAAGATCCTGTGCATACACAACTGTAGAAAACGGCACAATTGAAGGCAAAACTGACTATGACAAAATGCCAACATTTGAGGGATTATTGGCATACATACAGATGCATTCATTCAACCACCACTAGCTGCCACTCCAATATCTGACCCCTACAATACTTGTATTCAGATGAGTTTCAAGTCCACAATGAGGGCCTGGCACTTCAAGCAAATGCCTCTACCACAACCACTGCAGTAGTTGCATCACCAGAGACTGACAAGCCCACATTAAACCTTGGAAGGCTATTGCAACAATAATCATGTCTAAACATGGAGTGTTCGTCGATCTATGAATAGATCTGGAAAACCCTACAAGTGATGTTCGACCTACATAGTGCGTTCGTCAATGAACAAATAGAATCTTCTCGTTCTTTCAACCAACCGGAAATGTCCCAATCTGTAGATCAATGTCCGTTCTATGTTTGGGCACCCGCTTTTTTGTAACAAAAATCGCCCCCTGTCTTAACAGATATATAGAAAATCGTCTGTTGATATGAATAGACCTGGGAAACCTCAGTGATCTAATAGAAAGGTGCAAACCAACTGTCCAATCAGCATGGTGCAACAAACTTTTGACACAAAAATGACATCAGATCTATTAATATTGTCTAATGAACACTCTGTTTAGACAAATGTTATTTGTTGCAGCAAGGCAACATGTATGTAGCAGTTCATCACATGAAAAACAGGACATAAATCTCACAGAATCAAAGTCTTGCTTGCTCCAACATCCAGGGACAACTGTGAAAGTTGTGGTCAAACCTCTTAATTCAGTCTGTGGTCCTTGTGCAAGTGCTGCTATAGGCAGTGCTCAGCTCACTGGTCTTGAAGAAGCCGGAACCAATACAGCAGTTGAAGGCAGAGCTGTGGGTACACATATCCTCTTAAAAATATCCAAGCTTCTGAGCATGGTTCGTGTGGTTTGGGACTGTACAAGTCTTCACTACAGATACTGAGTGTTCCGTGGTTTGGATTAAGATTTGCTCTGGTGTTGAAACCTTCCACTGCTTAGGTGCATCCATCATCAGCTGCAAGCCTCTGTCGTGAAGGGTTCAATTACTTGCTTCAAACACTACAGGTTGCAGCACATGAGGATCAACAGTTTCAGGCAGACTGCTGAGGCAGGCTTTCTGCTGTGCCAAGTACTAAAGGCCCTGCAGCAATGGAGGATAGGATAGACTTGCAATGCTCAGAGACAACCACTAACTCAGCATCTGCTGTTACCATACCAGTCTTTAGCCACTCTGGTTCCGGTCCAGCCCATCTTTGTTTCCCAGGCTCCAACCATCCTCTTCTTCAATAATGTTGGCATGCTGAGGGGTGGATGGATAGATAGAGTTTCATGACCTATCAGCCTTTGAAGGCTATGTAAGGCCATTAAGCAGGAAAACCACTAGAATAGTTTAAAGTACACCTCTTACAAATCACGTGGGGAAACGCTGTGGGTCTATTTTGGCCCCAACCCACAGGAAGCACACCTAGGGCTCCTACACATGAAGTAGTGAATTGTGCAAGACTTTCTCACTGGAACATTCCTGGCGCAAAACAGGGCAGCAAAACTACTCTGTACCTACCAACCACATTAGATTTGGGAGGCACAAACAGACATGATAGTACTTCCATTGATCATTGATTTCCAAGAGCAGCAAAGGCTCTGGTGGGCTCTGTATCAATCTCCTGCTCTGACAAGAGATGATGGCAACTACTGTACTTTCTGTTCTCTGCATAGCCATCACTGGCAACAGCCGTCATGCCATGATAATGATGCACTTTGTGTGAGTCTCTTTCTGGCAGTCACACATCCTTAGGAGGGTTAGCAGCCCAAGTTCTTCAGCCAATAGCACCCACAGGACATGGAGTGTTAGCTGGCATGCTGGTTATCTTCGGCGATTGTTCTGTGAGTGGTGGTGTCTGTTGGGGTGGTGGTGGTGGCGTGTATAGGGCTTCCTGGTAGTGGTGGCAGGCTTGGGCTGGCGGTTGGCGGCACTGAGCTGGGAGCTGCCAGGAGGGGCCATGGGCTTCCAGCCTGGCGACAGCTCGTCCTGCCTAGCCTCCATCTGCTCTAGCTTGGCCTCGATGGCCTGGATCTTGGTGGTGACACTGCAAGGAGCACAGTAGTTTATGAGTGACCAGGCTCTGTCCCAACGCCCCCTGGCGGCCTCTCGGGCTGCTTGAGGCCGCCCCTGGCTGAGCTGCTGAGGCGGGCCCTGAGAGCCCAGCAGCCCCTGGCTGAGCTGCTGAGGCGGGCCCTGAGAGCCCAGCAGCCCCTGGCTGAGCTGCTGAGGCGGGCCCTGAGAGCCCAGCAGCCCCTGGCTGAGCTGCTGAGGCGGGCCCTGAGAGCCCAGCAGCCCCTGGCTGAGCTGCTGAGGCGGGCCCTGAGAGCCCAGCAGCCCCTGGCTGAGCTGCTGAGGCGGGCCCTGAGAGCCCAGCAGCCATGGGTTTCAGCTGACAAGGAGGGCATTGAGTGGCGCTGATTGCTACAAAGGAAGTTCTATGCAGAAAACGTGTTGGGACCTCAGGTGGGGAAAACGTGTTGGGACCTCAGGTGGGGAAAAGAGGCCAAGGCCAAGGCCAATAGTTGGAGAAAAAAAAATGGTGACAATGGCAGCAGACGTGTTGTCGTCACTTCCGGACAGGTCAAGTGAAAAATTTCAATAGGCACCATCTTTAAAGGATAAGAACTGGAATGCACAGAGTAGAAGAGGTATGCGTCCATGCATTTTGAGGAATAAAGATTTGTCAATATTGGTAAAAAAGTGCATCAAACCATTAAGACAGTTTGATTACAATTATAAATCATCAAGGATATTGATAGTGGATAATTCTTACTTTTGTAATTTGTACACAGACCCAAAAACGATTTGCAAACAAATGCTAATTGAGATGAGTGTCCCGACGCTGTAGCTGGCAGGTGTGCAAAATTGGAGTGTGATAACGAAATCTGTTGACGGCTGGAGTCACAGCTATGTTCTTCAATCAGCAAAGCCTATATGTGACCCATTTCTGGAAACCAGTCTTAACTCGCAATCATCGAAACAGCGCTACACAGCTCTGAAGGTGGTGGGGGTCTGCCTGTGCGAAATTGAGGTTTTTGGTTCATTGCATTCTCTAAACATTAATCTATAAAATGGTATAAGTTTTATGTCTTAAAAATGTATTTAAGTGCATGAAGTTATAATTGTGATTATTTAGAGCATTTTTATTTGCCAAAATCGACCAATTTTGACCCTGCAAAACAACACGTAACCCTTGCAGAACCTCAACACATCACATATCGGCTTAATCGTCATCACACGGTCTTTCGCGCGCTTTCTTTCGTTTCTTCTGCTGTGCAAAAAATCAAGATGATTGGATAATTCTAAGACCCTGTTGCTAAGGAGAATGTGTGAGGATTGCATGCAAACCTTTGAGGTCCGTTTTCTCAAAACAAGTCGTGACTGAGTTTTCAACTTCAACTCGCTATAACTTCCACAATTTTTGAGCTACCAGGTTCGTTTTGGTATCAAATTAATCAGGAACCTCTGTAGAATTCAAAAATATAAACATCTCAAAAATGATAAAATCCACCTTAAGACTGGTTTGGTGGTGCGGGGTCACATATGTGACCGCATTCACTTTGTCGATAGGTTTCAAATGCAGCGTTTGGCAAGATAGGACGGTCATTGCTACTCACACCAAATGTGCGGATTGGATTCTTCATTCTCACCACATCAGGCAAACAAAACTGTCTATTTAATCCAGAACTAAAGACCTTTATTGGATTTCATAAGAGCTTTACATCATACATAAAATCACTCTTTCATCACAATGTACACTTTGCTACAATCAGTGATCGACAGCTCACAAGCCCAATTTATGTCATCGCATGTATTGTGCATAAATGAGACAGCCCATCACTACCGCTAAAAGTGAATGCGGTTGTGTATAGGCACTGCTGACTGAAGAACTTAACTGCGACTATAGTTGCCTACAGGTTTTCTTATTCATCACAGTTCGATAGTGCAGGCCCGACAGCTACAGCATTGGAAACCACGTTTGTTTTGTTTTCAGGTCTGTGTGCAAATTACAAAAGAAAGACTTTGCCATTATCAATATTTTCAGTGATTTTTAATTGTAATCAAACTATCTTAATGGTTTGATGCAATTTTTTTAATCATCATTGACCTATCTTTATTTCTCTAAAAGAAAGGACACACACTCTTCTACTATATTATTCCAATGCTTATCCTTCAAAGATGGAAGGTCTCACCTGGCTGCTACTATTTTTAGATTAACCCTGGTGAACCAGTCTCTGGCCATAGCTTTTTTTAATGGCTGGATTCCAGAAATTCAGCAGAATGATCAAGATTTTTTTTTTAAACTATCCTAGCCCAGCAAGTACTCTCTCAGCTCACATGGGTGAAAACCCGATATTACTCCATCTTTCACATCCCCTGTGCCAAGATATAGAGTCTTTCGTGAATCTTTAACTTATGTTAATGCATTGGAGGACCATTAGTCAATCTGGGGGTGGGGGAAGTGGGGTGGGGGAAGTGGGGTGGGGGAAGTGGGGTGGGGGAAGTGGGGTGGGGGAAGTGGGGTGGGGGAAGTGGGGTGGGGGAAGTGGGGTGGGGGAAGTGGGGTGGAGTCATGTGGCATTCATCTCTTCATGCAAACTGCCATTATAGGCCAGACTCAGAAATGTTCATAGAATTTCAAAGAGAGTAGAAGAAAATGGTAATGTGCTGTGGCTGTCAAAATAAGGGCAAAAAAATAGAGTGGTTATGGTAACAAGAAGGGTCTGTAGGTCAGCCTGAACTTTACACTTTCAAAGTGGATTTTCTCATGTGCTCATAGGGCAGGGAAGATGGGACAGCAACAGCTTGTTGACTAAAATCATTTAATTTTTTTATTTCTTTCTTTTTGGCATGATTGGGAAAAATTAATTCAGGGTCGGCAGAAAAAAGGGTCGATCAGGTTACCATGACCACAATTTGTGTGTGTGTGTGTGTGTGTGTGTGTGTGTGTGTGTGTGTGTGCGTGCGTGCGTGCTAACCAAAAGTGGCATCACTGAGCTGGAGTCACCACAGACAGACGGCTCACCTGGCAGAGTCGGCAGACTGCGGCTCTGGACAAGGAGGCTGGCTGCTGCTGCCTCCCTGCAATGCACAGCAAAAAGGAAAGAATGACCAGATGAAGTTGTATGGCCTGTCAGCTAGGCTAGGCAAGGTCACTGACCAAGAAAATGACAAAAGCTGGTAAGTGTACAAGCAAGTAAGGTCTCGGTCTCACTAGTCATTGGCCCAGTACAAAGCACGCTGGGATACATGGCGGGTCTGTTCTTACCACCCACTCCCAGAAAGACTGCAAACTGGAAGAAACTTGACTCAACATTCACCACTAACACTAACAGGCTCCATTTAGTAGAAAGGATAAACATAAAAATGTGCAGCATCAAAAGTAAGCACATTCCTGGCATATTCTGCAATGAGAAAATGTCCATGTCTTGCACTGAAGGTTACAAGTTGCTTAAAGTATCCTCTCCAGTGGTCCTTGGATAATTACAGGAGCCTTGCCTACTCATACAGTTCAGCTGTCTTGGATAATTACAGGAGCCTTGCCTACTCATACAGTTCAGCTGTCTGCAGAAACCTTCCTCTGGAATTGCCTGGCAAAGTCAGAGTTCCAAATGGATAACTCCTCAAGGTATCTCAATAGCCACTGACTGGCATTTGAAATATTTTGTCTGACCATTCCCATTGTCATAGCCAAACCAATAACAGCATTCATGTGTCCCCTGTCTACCACTGACTGGCATTTGAAACCAGTGTCAGATGAAACCAATGTCAGCATGTATGTGTTCCCATCTACAGGTCATGGTCCACCTACAGGTCACACTCCATCTACAGGTCACGCTCCACCTACAGGTCACGCTCCACCTACAGGTTACGCTCCACCTACAGGTCACGGTCCACCTACAGGTGACGCTCCACCTACAGGTCACACTCCACCTACAGGTCACGCTCCACCTACAGGTCACTCGTCACATACAGATCACGATCCGTCTACAGGTCACGCTGCACCTACAGGTCACACTCCACCTACAGGTCACGCTCCACCTACAGGTCACGCTCCACCTACAGGTCACATGTCACATACAGATCATGATCCGTCTACAGGTCACACTGCACCTACCTCCCTCTGTTCCCGGGCCCAGTGCACGGCCAGCCGCTTGGTGAGCGCGTACTTCCCATGGAGAGCTGTCATGGCCCTCATGGCATCCTGCAAGCAAGGTCAAGGGTCACAGTGACACAAGTGCATTCCTGCCTGTTTTGGCACAACACAACACAACACAACACAACACAGCACAGCACAACACAACACAACACAACACAACACTGACACCTGCACAGAGGTAAAGATCAGAACTGCTGCTCACACGACAAAGGGAGCTGCTCTGCAGGAAGTTGGCCCCCCGCTCTGGCCATGGCTACTTCCACTCTGTAGCACTCCACAAGACACACGAGAAAGTGCAGCTAGACAGCATACTGCCCATGCCACCTTTCCCCACCCCTTGCTGCCATCCCAAACTGGCCAAGCTGTCAGCCAAGCCCCGACTGCTCTCTGGAGTGTTCCCCTCCTCCGCCTGGCTCTGACTGGCAGCCTGGTGACCACTATGATGTGGAGTTGCCATGTAGGCTTCCCACATGGCTGCTGATCTTACAACAATGAGACTGAGCTGGAAAACCTGAGAGCGAAGCCACACCTTGCCTGGGCACAGAGGGCAGTACGGTCAGGGCAGCTAGGGTGGAATACAGCATTACATATGCAGTATGTTACACACTAAGCACATGCTTACAGTCACAAACATCATCCCTATCAGTACCTTTTACTCCCCCAAAAAGAGGAATGCATAGACAAACATGCATACATATGCATGTACACATACACACACACACATACACACACATGCATTTCTACACACTCCTGCATGCATGCATGACAGAAAAACAAACAAACTGGGCAAGCACTTGTATTGTTGTAAAGAACACCCAAACCACAGCAGAAAGCCGATGAGATATGTTTTTGTAATATTCTACACAGAACAGTAACTACACCAAACTTATATTAGTACAATTAACCAAAGGCAAATTAAGTTACATTCATTCCTTCAGGACACCCAACATGGCAAGGCAAATGCCAGACAAATGCCTTGTCATTAAATAAATCATGCAGAAATCAAACACATCTTCTTGCTAAAACAACACTACACAGTAGTCGCCAGATGTATCCTCAGTATACCAACATGACAACACACATCTTTCTAGTCATCCCACATGACAAAGCAAAGGCATGGCATACATATATGCAATCAACAAGCAAAGCAGTAACTACACCAACATACCATTCTGCCATCTTATGGGACAAAAGCAATAGCTTCATGTTATCAACCATGACAGAGCAATATCTAGATGCAACCTATTGCTAAAAAAAGTCAGATTCTTCTTTTCAAACTAAATCGTTTCTACATGTAGATGTGCTCTCTGACTATTCATCATAACAGAACAGTAACCTACTGTCAGCTCTTCTTGTTAATGTTATCAGGTCAGACCAAGTTGTCAATCCACTGATGTATCTTCTTCTAGGCAGCAACACAGAATTCCTGGCAGCCTTACCTTCTTGTTGTAGTACGTGACAAAGCAGTAGCCTTACCTTCTTGTTGTAGTACGTGACAAAGCAGTAGCCTTACCTTCTTGTTGTAGTACGTGACAAAGCAGTAGCCTTACCTTCTTGTTGTAGTACGTGACAAAGCAGTAGCCTTACCTTCTTGTTGTAGTACGTGACAAAGCAGTAGCCACGAGGCTTGCCCAGGTCGGGGCCGGACTTGTGGTAGAGGAAGTCCAACTTCTGCAGCGGCCCAAACTTCTGCACCAGTTTCAAAAGGGAAAACCTGCAGAGACAGAACAAGATGCTGGAGACTGATGCAACCCAAAACCTTCAGCTGTGTGATTTGTACCAATCTGTACAAATGTGTCCACTCACACACACAAAACAAACACTATCAGAGCCATGTTCAGATGTTTTGTTGTAATGGTATCGCCAGCACCTAGCGATTATGCTTTCTCAGAATCTCATCAGTGCAAGCAAGATATGAATTTTAATCTGAAGCAGCTGTGATATGCATGTGTATGTATGCATGCACACACCACACACACACAAACCCACTCACACAACACAAATACATGCATGCACACACACACACATCTACACACACACACACACACACACCGCATATACATGCACATGCACACACATACACACACATAAACACACACAGACACACCTATACACACCTACACATGCACACACACACATGCACATACACATAAACACACACACACAACTACACCTACACACACACACACCTACACACACACACACACCTACACACACATACACACATAAACACACACACCTACACCTACACGTGTACACACAACCAAACGCACACCTACACACTCACATAAACACACACACCTACACACACACCTCTACACACTGACACACACACACCTACACACACACACACACACACCTACACACACACACACACACACACACGCACACACACATAAACAAACACACACACACACATGCACACACACACACACACACACACACACACATTAACACACACACTCACACACACACACACACACACACACACACACACACACACACACACACAAAACACACACACACACACACACACACACACACACACACACACACACACACACTCACTCACACACACACACACACACACACACACACACACCTACACACACACACACACACACACACACACACACACACACACCTACACACACACACACACCTACACACAAATGCACACACACATAAACACACACACACACACAATGCGCGCACACACACACACACACACACACACACACACACACACACACACACACACACACACACACACACACACACACACACAGAGGACGTGACTGACTCGGTGACGCGGGAGTCCAGGTTGCCGATCCACAGTCGGTTCTCTTCACAGGACTCCTGGCTGGAGTCGGGGACAGGCAGGATGGAAGTCAGGCCTCCCTGGGAAAGCACAACACTGGTACAGCACAGGTCACCTCACAGTCACAGCAGTGCAGGGCAGACCACTGCACTGAGGTGCAGGAAAATACAGTCAAGTACAGTACAGTGCAGAATGCTGAATGGTGCAGGAAAGTGTACTTAAGGGTTATAAAATACAGTATAGTTAGGCCAAAAACTGATTAGTTGCAGTTATGGTAAAATGGCAAAATGCAATAGGATCAGTAAGTCAGCCTGAACTTATTTTTTACTAGCCGCTTCGCGGCTAGGCTTCGCGGCTAGGCTTCGCGTCCATTTACTCATTTTACGTAACTATATACTCCTGTGTCTCAGGCGGATTCGCCACCTTCGACACAGTTTTCCATTGTTTACTTCTTTAATAGGCTTCAAAATTTGTTCATAGATCTTCATCATTTGACTTTACCTACCCACACACCAAATTTTGGTAAAATCGGAACACTTTGAGTTTTTGGCGGCCATCTTGTTTGTGCCCACTTCCGGTTACCATGGCAACACCATTTTTTAATCCCACCATGACCTGACCCCGGCCCAACCTAACCCCATACCAAGTTTTAAGTTGATGAGAATAAAACTGTGGAAACGTATAAGTGCCACACATACACACACACACACACACACACACACACACACACACACACACACATGTATCTCAATTATATATAGAGATAACAAGAAGCCAGATTGAACATAAATCCAGTTTTGTGTGTGCTGAAAACGCTTTGTAAATAGTGGATTCCCTGAGTGCTTGTAGGGCAGGGAAGAAGGAACAGCACGCAATTTGGTTTTTACCATTAATTTTGGGGGGGCTCTGGGGATGGTGGGTGGGGGGGTCAGTTGGGTTACCATAACCACAACTATTTATTTTTGGCCTTAAGCACAGTAATGTACAGTACAGTGCAGAGAATTGGGTGTAATGGCACTACAGTGTACTGAATACAGTGCAGTACAGTGCAGGAAATTGGATGTAATGACACTACAGTGTACTGAATACAGTACAGTACAGTGCAGAGAATTGGATGTAATGGCACTACAGTGTACTGAATACAGTACAGTACAGTGCAGGAAATTGGATGTAATGACACTACAGTGTACTGAATACAGTACAGTACAGTGCAGAAAGTCGCAGCAAAAAGTATTAAAGGATGACACGCTATAGTGAAGCACTGTACTTGCTGTACATTGCAAGAAAATGGATTCAAGGGTAGTGCAGAACAGAACAGTGAAGCAGAGTGCAGTATGGTGCAGTGAGATGCACTGAAATGCTGTGCAGTGCAGTGCGATGCTGTGAAGTACAGTACTGCAGAGTAGGGAGACTGCAGCTCAACACAGTATGGTGTAGGGGAGCACACTGCATTGAAATGCTGTGCAGTGCAATGCTGTGAAGTACAGTACTGCAGAGTAGGGAGACTGCAGCTCAACACAGTATGGTGTAGGGGAGCACACTGCACTGAAATGCTGTGCAGTGCAATGCTGTGAAGTACAGTACTGCAGAGTAGGGAGACTGCAGCTCAACACAGTATGGTGTAGGGGAGCACACTGCACTGAAATGCTGTGCAGTGCAGTGCAGTGCAGTGAAGTACAGCACTGCAGAGTAGGGAGACTGCAGCTCAACACAGTATGGTGTAGGGGAGCACACTGCACTGAAATGCTGTGCAGTGCAATGCAGTGAAGTACAGTACTGCAGAGTAGGGAGACTGCAGCTCAACACAGTATGGTGTAGGGGAGCACACTGCACTGAAATGCTGTGCAGTGCAATGCAGTGAAGTACAGTACTGCAGAGTAGGGAGACTGCAGCTCAACACAGTATGGTGTAGGGGAGCACACTGCACTGAAATGCTGTGCAGTGCAATGCAGTGAAGTACAGCACTGCAGAGTAGGGAGACTGCAGCTCAACACAGTATGGTGTAGGGGAGCACACTGCACTGAAATGCTGTGCAGTGCAATGCAGTGAAGTACAGCTACTGCAGAGTAGGGAGACTGCAGCTCAACACAGTATGGTGTAGGGGAGCACACTGCACTGAAATGCTGTGCAGTGCAATGCAGTGAAGTACAGCACTGCAGAGTAGGGAGACTGCAGCTCAACACAGTATGGTGTAGGGGAGCACACTGCACTGAAATGCTGTGCAGTGCAATGCAGTGAAGTACAGCACTGCAGAGTAGGGAGACTGCAGCTCAACACAGTATGGTGTAGGGGAGCACACTGCACTGAAATGCTGTGCAGTGCAGTGCAGTGCAGTGAAGTACAGCACTGCAGAGTAGGGAGACTGCAGCTCAACACAGTATGGTGTAGGGGAGCACACTGCACTGAAATGCTGTGCAGTGCAGTGCGATGCTGTGAAGTACAGCACTGCAGAGTAGGGAGACTGCAGCTCAACACAGTATGGTGTAGGGGAGCACACTGCACTGAAATGCTGTGCAGTGCAGTGCGATGCTGTGAAGTACAGTACTGCAGAGTAGGGAGACTGCAGCTCAACACAGTATGGTGTAGGAGAGCACACTGCACTGAAATGCTGTGCAGTGCAGTGCGATGCTGTGAAGTACAGTACTGCAGAGTAGGGAGACTGCAGCTCAACACAGTATGGTGTAGGGGAGCACACTGCACTGAAATGCTGTGCAGTGCATGCGATGCTGTGAAGTACAGTACTGCAGAGTAGGGAGACTGCAGCTCAACACAGTATGGTGTAGGGGAGCACACTGCATTGAAATGTTGTGCAGTGCAGTGAAGTACAGTACTGCAGAGTAGGGAGACTGCAGCTCAACACAGTATGGTGTAGGGAAGGACACTGCACTGAAATGCTGTGCAGTGCGATGCTGTGAAGTACAGCACTGCAGAGTAGGGAGACTGCAGCTCAACACAGTATGGTGTAGGGGAGCACACTGCACTGAAATGCTGTGCAGTGCAATGCTGTGAAGTACAGTACTGCAGAGTAGGGAGACTGCAGCTCAACACAGTATGGTGTAGGGGAGCACACTGCACTGAAATGCTGTGCAGTGCGATGCAGTGAAGTACAGTACTGCAGAGTAGGGAGACTGCAGCTCAACACAGTATGGTGTAGGGAAGGACACTGCATTGAAATGCTGTGCAGTGCGATGCAGTGAAGTACAGTACTGCAGAGTAGGGAGACTGCAGCTCAACACAGTATGGTGTAGGGAAGGACACTGCACTGAAATGCTGTGCAGTGCAGTGCAATGCTGTGAAGTACAGTACTGCAGAGTAGGGAGACTGCAGCTCAACACAGTATGGTGTAGGAGAGCACACTGCACTGAAATGCTGTGCAGTGCGATGCTGTGAAGTACAGCACTGCAGAGTAGGGAGACTGCAGCTCAACACAGTATGGTGTAGGGGAGCACACTGCACTGAAATGCTGTGCAGTGCAATGCTGTGAAGTACAGTACTGCAGAGTAGGGAGACTGCAGCTCAACACAGTATGGTGTAGGGGAGCACACTGCACTGAAATGCTGTGCAGTGCAATGCTGTGAAGTACAGTACTGCAGAGTAGGGAGACTGCAGCTCAACACAGTATGGTGTAGGGGAGCACACTGCATTGAAATGTTGTGCAGTGCAGTGAAGTACAGTACTGCAGAGTAGGGAGACTGCAGCTCAACACAGTATGGTGTAGGGAAGGACACTGCACTGAAATGCTGTGCAGTGCAATGCTGTGAAGTACAGTACTGCAGAGTAGGGAGACTGCAGCTCAACACAGTATGGTGTAGGAGAGCACACTGCACTGAAATGCTGTGCAGTGCAATGCTGTGAAGTACAGTACTGCAGAGTAGGGAGACTGCAGCTCAACACAGTATGGTGTAGGGGAGCACACTGCATTGAAATGGGCCGCTTGATAAATTCTTCACTGGTCCCTCACAACAAACATAGTGACAGACATTTAAGACCCACAGGGTGTCTAAGGCACCAGCACCAAATCCACTCCCTGGGGAGTATCCCAACCCGATGCTGGCTCATAAAGTTCTGCATACACGGGTTAATCGCACAACAATTTGCCAACACTGCCCTCTCAGTCTCAGGTACCCATTTTACTCCTGGGTGGGGAGAAGCGATGCTAGATAAGTACCTTGCTCAAGAATGTAACTCTGGGATCCGTAAAGCTTCGAACACCTCACCCAGTAGCTGCACGCTAACCACGAACATCATACCCACTAGCTGCATGCTAACCATGAACACCGTACCCACTAGCTGAAGCTAACCACTCAGCCACAGAGCCCCCAGTTTCTCTGCCTTGCTTGTCAAGCACAGCACTAACTGGCCCCCCCCCCCCCCCCCCCCCCCCCCCCATTGGGCCAGCAGTTTCACTGTGGCATTTTCAACATCAGACACCTGCTACTCTAAGGCCAAATTTATTTTGGTTTGGTTCTGGTCACCCAACCGACCCTTAATTTGCTGCCTACTTTACCCTCTTCTTTTTTTGGGGCTAGAAAAAAAAAACACACACATGCACGTGTACATATAGCTCAAACCTAAGATTTGTAAATCTAAATCCTTCACAAAAATTGTTAATAACCATATAAAGCATACTCATGAATATAAAACATCAATTTCCCTGTGGATGAAACATCTATTTTTCTGTAGAAGTCTTGTTACTTGTCTATGAATTAGCACCTTTCATTGAACTACCACCCCCCCCCCCCCCCCCCCAAAAAAAAAAAAAAAAAGTCCTATGTACCCATCCTTCTTTTTTTAATTCTGTTTTGTCCAAGTTACCAGAAACAATTAAGTTTTTTGGGGAGCCTAAGAGGTAGCAGTAACTTCCAGACCAGGAACACACAAACCAGTTTTGCTTGTAGGTCAGCATGTCTGTCTGTCTACCTGCTCGTCTGCCTCCCATCAAGATAAACTGCTTTTAGGCGGTCTTTTAGAGGTGATGGATGAAGGGTTAGTTGCTGTTGTTGGGCTTTTTGTGGTTGTTTTTGTAACCACAACTCTTTCCACCTGTGGGTCCTAATTCCAAGGATTTGGAGTGAAACATTAAGTGTAAGGCTAGAGTTGCACACAAACTCAACTCCTTTAGGTGACAATGTGTGTGTGAGAGAGAGAGAGAGAAAGAGAGAGAGAGAAAGAGAGAGAGAGAAAGAGAGAGAGAGAGAGAAAGAGAGAGATAGAAAGAGAGAGAGAGAGAGAGAGAGAGAGAGAATGAATGAACAAAACAGTTTATTTGTTATGCCTCCGGCCTGTCACAATGTTTACAAGTTTGCCTCATCAGCAGTTGTAATTTCTACGGCTTCTTGTCTACGCTTTAAAGCATAGTACAAATACATAGCTATTGATCTTATTGAGTAATGATCAAGATCAGAAAATAAACGTCCAACATTTATAAAGTCAGTGATGTTGTACAAATATTTCTGCCTAAGCGGGAGAAAGGAGATTTCATGCATGCAAGTCTGTGTGTGTTTCAGTGCACAGGTACATTTTTTCCTTCAGGACTTATTTCTACTTGTAAAGAAGTAGCTGCCCTGGGACAACACACTAAGAACACATCTATGCCCACAGGAATGTCAGTCTTTCATTAAAGAAAATCTATACACTCGTCAAGCCACTGACCAAAAGGTGTAGCATTGCTTTCACTTCACTCTGTCACCCCTTCATTACTTTATCCATCTGTCCATCCATCCAACAATCCACTGATCCATCTGATATTCCATCAGTCTATCCATCCATCCATCCATCCATCCATCCATCCATCCATCCATCCATGTATTCACATAAAACAATTTCTGGACTCAGTCACAGGCAAGCTGCACAAAACATCTTCCCGGTAATGTGGATTTCTACAGAAATGCAAGTTTGACAACACTACAGAAAGAATATTACAAGTACTATGCAATCAAGAAAAAGTAACAAGCGATTAATTATAAAATAGGTTTTATTCATACATTTAAAAAAAACATGTACACTGTATGAAAGAACAAATAGAGAAGCAATCACCTCGAATATCATTATAGAGCTCCATACATTGTGTACATTTCCATATAAAATATGGATAAATCTAATCAAGATTTTCAGGACTCCTCCATTTGTTTGCTCCAAGTCTCTAAAATGTATCAGTGTTGTTTCACATCATTTTTTTTTTAATGCACAGCCAACAATGATGAGAGAAAAAAAGTTTAACAAGTGAGAATTATTTTTAAATTTGATTTATGCTGCTGCTGCTGCTGTCATAGTCATAGTTGCAGATTTTGTCATACCCTTGAAAGTAGACACATTATTAACTTATGTCATAGTAATACCAGGTTTTGAACATATTTTTTCAGGCAAGACATGGAATCAGTATTTTCAAGACACATTCTAAAGACTAACCTGCAATTTTACACCAAAAACTTACAAGATTATCAGAAATTTAGAAGATTATATTACTTTATTCTAATTATAAATAGACCCATTTTATTCAACATTCTAATTTTAGCACATGTGACAGATTGCATACTTTGTACTTCCTGATCTGAAATGTAGCAATGTTACCAAATCATAACTCTAACTTCAACCAAGTACAATAATGCAGGCACAGTAAAAACCAGAGTTTACAATATATATAACAAACCAAACCTGTGATACAAAAGAGATTACTGACAAGATAAACTACATCTGCAAATAGTATTTATGAATAACCATAAGCATACCTGTTGGCAAAATATTTTTTCTTGTATTTTCATTATTTTTCCATGCATTAGAAAATAACAAATATTGTTCTCCTAAAGTATCTAACTTGCATCAAATCTACTCAATAATAAAATAATGAAAATCATATATCGATCGCTGTCATTACAGCAATTCTTTACCTCTTACATACACTTTAACACCAGCAGGAAAAGCAATATGAGATACCATT
>JAWQFJ010002207.1:17500-22500 GCA_034096865.1 Theodoxus fluviatilis | reverse complement strand
CTTCGAAACAGTCGTGAGTAAATTTGACTCCTACTTCTTGGTGAAAAGGAACATAATTTATGAGAGAACAAAGTTTCAAGAAAGAAGACAGAAAGAGTCAGAAACAATAGAAGAATTCTATCGTTCTCTTCGTGCCCTCGTTGCTCACTGTGAATACAAAGATACTGAAGATCAAGTTCGGGACAGACTTGTTGTTGGATTGAATGACTACAAACTGAAAGAGAAGCTGCAGTTGATTCATGATCTCAATCTAGAGAAAGCACTTGAAATTGCGAGACAGCATGAGCAAATCAAACTACAAATGAAGCAGCAAGAAGGAGGCGCAGCCGCCGCTTCAGTTGATGAGACCAGAGGTAGAGGCAGACAGAGAGGTGAAGGTGGATTGAGAAACCGAGAGGCCTATCCTCGTAGGGGTAGGGGCCGAGGGACATATCGCCAGCAGAACCAAGACACCCGTAAATGTGGACGGTGTGGATATGAACATGGACAAGAGAGACAGTGTCCAGCAAAAGAGAGATCATGTAGAAAATGCAACAAAAGGGGACACTTTGAGCGCATGTGCCACAGTGTACGCGAGATAGAGGAAGACAACTCTGAAGATGAGATTCAAACAGAAGAAGAGAGAGAAGAAACCTTCACACTAGACAGCGTTATCACAGACAACACGCAGCCATGGACCATTACCCTGAAGATAAAAGGGAATGACGTCAGGTTTAAAATCGACACGGGCGCTGACATCACGATCATCAATGACAAGACATTCGACAATTTCAGCATCAAGCCGAGGCTGAAGCAAACAAGAATAAATTTGACATCACCGGGAGGAAAACTGACCACACGTGGAGAATTCTTTGCAAAGAGCACTGTAAAGAACAAGACTTTCAAGTACAGAGTCATTGTGGTCAGAAATCGTACAGGTAGCAACCTGTTGAGCAGAAATGTCGCAGAGAAGATGGGCCTTGTGAAACGTGTAGAAGAAGTACACGAGAATGTTTTTGGTGCAACTGGACTTTTGAAAACGGATCCGGTGGACATCAAAATGAAACCAGGAATCAATCCCTACTGCGTCACGACAGCGCGACGAGTTCCCTTTCCTTTGCAGAAAAAGGTTAAAGCTGAACTGCAACGCATGGAAAAAGCAGGCATTATCCAAGAAGTAAAGGAGGCCACTGACTGGTGTGCTCCTATGGTACCTGTTGTCAAACCCAACGGCAGTGTGAGGATTTGTGTTGATTTCAAGAGACTGAATGAAGGAGTCAAAAGACCACACTGCATGCTACCAAACTTGGATGACATTGCTCCGAAACTGGCTGGCTCAAAGTTCTTCACAACACTTGATGCGTCGTCAGGTTTCTTTCAGATTCCACTGTCTGAAGGAAGCTCGCTGTTGACCACGTTCATAACTCCATTTGGCCGGTTTTGTTTCAAGCGTGTTCCGATGGGAATTTCACTAGGGCCTGAGAGTTTTCAGACTAAGATGAAAGAGACATTGGAAGGCTTGGAAGGCTGTGATGCAATCATGGACGATACTATCGTCTATGGAAGAACGGAAGAAGAACATGACGAACGATTGGATGCCGTTCTGAAAAGAATAGAACAGAGTGGGCTCAGACTCAACAAAGAAAAGTGTCACATCAAGAAGACTGAGGTGAAATACTTTGGTCACATCATCAGTGCTGATGGAGTCCGGCCAGATCCAGAAAAAGTGAGAGCGATCACAGAAATGCCAACGCCCACCTCGCTCACCGAACTGAGAACGATCTGCGGCATGTTCAACTACTTGGGTAGGTTCGTACCTGGGATGGCTACTGCTATGAAACCCATCACTGATCTCATGAAGAAGAACACTGCGTGGAGTTGGGGTCCAGCTCAGCAGAAGGCATTTGCGGCTGTAAAGAAACAACTGTCGTCATCACAAGCCCTGGGATTCTACAACTCAGAGAGAAAGACTGTGGTGAGCGCTGATAGCAGTAGCTATGGCTTGGGTGCAGCACTGTTACAGTGGCATGGAGACAAGCTTGTTCCCATAGCATACGCATCCAGAACTCTGACTGATGCAGAACAGCGATACGCTCAGATAGAAAAAGAGTGCCTAGCGTCCACATGGGCGTGCGAGAAGTTCGCCAAATACCTGATTGGGCTGGACAGTTTTGTGCTCGAAACCGACCATAAGCCCTTGGTTCCGCTGATGAAGAACAAAGACATTGACAAAGCCCCAGTGAGGTGCCAGAGACTACTGATCCGACTGATGCGGTTCAAGGCACAAGTTGTTCATGTGCCGGGCAAGCAGATCATCATCGCCGACGCTCTGTCCAGGAGCCCAGTGCCGCACACAGCAGAGGATGAAGAAACCGCTGAAACAATGGCTGCTTATGTTGATTCAGTGGAGTCGGGTTGGCCTGTTACCCCACAGCGCCTGGAAAAGCTTCGTGCAGCAACAGTCCATGACCCGGAACTGCAACAAGTCATGGAGTACGTCCTGAGAGGTTGGCCAGTGAAACCGTCAGCCAATCTTCAAGCGTTTCACCAAGCACAGGGAGAACTGTCGCTTATCCGAGGACTATTGGTCTACAATGGCAGAATTGTAGTTCCAAGAAGTCAGCGTGAAGAGGTGCTGAACAAACTGCATGGGACTCATCAAGGTCTTCACAAATGCCGCCAGAATGCTCAGTCATCAGTCTGGTGGCCAGGACTGAGTAGAGACCTAAAGAACCTCATTGACACGTGCAAAGAGTGCCGACAAAAGCGACAGTCACAGAAAAACGAGCCGCTACGACCAACTCCATTACCAGAACGACCATGGCAACGATTGGGAGCAGATTTGTGCACTCACCAGGGCAGAGAGTACGTATGTCCTAATGTGTGAAAGTCGTCAGTTCGTCCACTTGTCTATCTTGAACACTACCGATCTGTGAATCTATATAGGATCCATGACCCTACCCATGGTGAAGGCTCTGCAGAGGGTCTGTGATGCTGGGCCGTCCTAGACCGGAAGATGCGTTCTTTCGGTGGTTTCCTTTTTTTCGTTTCACAGAGGCATGCCGAAAAGTTTGGCCGGCAAACAAAAAGTCATGCAAGTGAATGAGTGAAAAGGGTGAGACAGAGCATTAATTGGGGGTGGGAGAGTCTGACATAGAGACACGTACGCAGAGAGAGAGAGAGAGAGAGAGAGAGAGAGAGAGAGAGAGAGAGAGAGAGAGAGAGAGGGAGGGGCTGACCGCTGGGAGGCACAGACAGGAAGTGAGGGAAAGGTAGCAGATAAACATATGCAGAGATAAGGCGGCAGCAGACGAGAGACACAGGGAGAAGTGCTGTGGGGTAAACAACTGCATGAGACGGAGTGGGAAGTGGTGCCTGATGCCATTTCCACTCCCAGACTGGGGCCAGGGAGACAGGGTGCAAGAGGGAAAGAAAGGCGGTGGTATGATAACCGCTGAGGGACAGAAACAGGATGTGGGGACGTCAACAGATGACATAAAATATGCGGGAGAGGAAGAGCATTGAAGTGATCCGCACACAGAGAGAGAGAGAGACAGAGAGAGAGAGAGAGAGAGAGAGAGAGAGAGAGAGAGAGAGAAGAGAGTGAGTGAGAGAGAGAGACAGACAGACAGAGAGAGAGAGAGAGAGAGAGAGAGGGAGAGAGAGAAAGAGAGAGAGAAGGGGGGGATAATTACAGTACTTGATTATTTTGCTTAGCCAAATGTCTAGCAAGACATTACAAATTCTGGCCTCGAATTCAACGATGATCGAGGTAGTGAGTCTAAACGGTCTAGCACACCTCGATTATTACCGGTATTGCATTTACTTCTCCACCACACGGTCCATTCCTTAGCGTGGTGTGGTGGTTTGTGTGTCTCCATGACCCGAAGAGCTATGCCAGCGGGAGTGCAAACTCCTGGCAGGGCTTCCCAAGCTGGACAGGTCTAAGGGTAGAGGCCAGACCCCCCACCCCCACCCCACCCCTGTGCTCACAGGGCAGGTCTTTGGGCTATGAGCTAAGGGTGGGGTAACCCTGAAAGAAACCCCCAGTGCTGAAGACGTATGTGTTGGGCCGCACGGCACACTCTAACAAACCACAACACTACGCACAATCGCCAAATCATATGACACTTGGATATACAGACAACAAAAATGGTGCTCGCCCTGTGAAGTTCCGCCAGGCAGGTGCAGCGTCGGGCTCCGTGCCTCGAAGGAGCCCAACCCCAGCTATTGGTGGTCCTTTGAATTCGTCCTATGGAGCCAGAGGACGAGTCAGGAGAGCAACTGGCCAAAAACCAACCACGACTAAAGAGAGATCAAAGCCCAGTATCAACATCATGCACTGGAACGCAGAGGGTGTTGCCAACAAGAAAAGATCCAGTTATGTACTAGAAAGCAGAGCACTGTTGAGAAAGCATCAAGACCTGCTGCCAGCAGAAGTAGAACCCTTCACCCGCAAAGACGATCCTCCACCTTGGAAAACTGCACTGAACAACGTCACCATCCGTACCACAGTACCCCATTACACCACAAAAGACGAGCACTGTGACGCCAGCAAGAAAGCTCTGACAATGGCCATGCTTGATGAAACGTACCCCCAGGAAGCATGGATAAGGGCCTACACAGATGGGTCAGCCACAGATGCAGTCAAGAGGGGGAGCTGGAGCATACATCCAGTACCCAGATGGAAAATGGCAGGCAGAGGCAATACCGACAGGCCTCCACTGCACCAACTACAGAGCAGAGGTTGAAGCCCTGATCCATGCTGCAAATACCATCATCAGCAAAACAGTCCTTGACGGAGACTCCCAGGTAGTCTTCCTCACAGACGCACTCTCCGTCTTGGAGGCAGCAACAGCAAGCAAACTGCCTCAACTCCTGAAAGCACTCCAAAACATCACATGCTTCAGGATTGTACTGCAGTGGATCCCCTCACACTGTGGAATACATGGAAATGAGGAGGCGGATAGAATGGCAAAGCTGGGAGCTGAAGACCACCAAGAAGAGAACAGAGTCACCCT
>JAWQFJ010002207.1:0-7500 GCA_034096865.1 Theodoxus fluviatilis | reverse complement strand
CGTCTTGCTGATCTGATCTCCAGACCAAACACTCTGGACGCTTCAGAGAACTTGTCGACTATCATCTGAAGGTGGTTCTTCTCGTGAGGCATCAAGGCACAGTCATTCGCAAACACGGCTTCTGTAATCAGCCTTTCCAGTGTCTTGGTCTTCGCCGTGAGGCGCCTCAGATCGAACAGTGATCCTTCCAGACGGTATCTTATGTAGATACCAAGATTGAGATCATTGACAGCTCGCAGCAGCACTTCGGTAAAGAAGAGGTTGAAGAGGACGGGAGCAAGGACGCAGCCCTGCTTCACGCCGTTGGAGATGATGAATTTCTCAGATGGTTCTGCATCTGATAGGGCTTCTCCTGTCATATCATCAATGAAACAGCCGTATGAGAGTGGTGAACTTAGCAGGGCAGCCGAGTTTTCCCAGGATGGTCCACAGTGCAGCTCTGTTGACGGCATCGAAAGCCTTCATCATATCGATAAAGACTGAGTAGAGGTTCATGTTCTGCACCAAGCATTTCTCCTGAACCTGCCGAACGACGAAAATCATGTAAACAGTGCTACAATCAGGGCGAAAGCCACACTGAGACTCAGGAAGGTTCTTCTCTGAGACTGGCGAAATCAATATGTTCAAGATGATGCGGGCACGTATCTTTCCGGCGATGGAGAGTAAGGATATTCTTCTGTAATTCCCATAGTCTGCCACAGAACCTTTGTTATTGTACATGGCCACTATTGTCGCATCGCAAAAATCGGCTGGCATTTCTTCCTCCAACCAGATACTGGTAAGGACATTGCGAAATGCCTCCAAGGCCTGATCACTGAGTGCCTTGTACACTTATGCGAAGATACGCCTTTGCTGCTGCTTATTTGCTTGATGGCCTTCCTGACTTCATCCAGAGATGGAGGATTGTCAAGTACCTGGATGATGGGCTGGTGAGGGATCTGGTATAATGTCGTCTGCTCGACTGATGAGGGGCGGTTCAGGAGTTGCCTGACCTGTTAGCGCCATCTGTCGTTGGTAGCAGCCTTATCTTGATCAGAGTGGCTCCGTCTGCAGAGAGCAAGGGGGTGGAACCGCATTTGGATGGACCGAAGACTGTCTTGATGGAGTTAAAAAATTGCTTCGAGTTGTTGGAGTCAGCGAAGCCTTGGACCTCATTAGCTTTCTTCTCCCACCATGTGTCGTGCACCTTGCGGATCTCCTTTTGAGCTAGCGCCTGGTACACACACACACACACACTCTCTCTCTCTCTCTCTCTCTCTCTCTCTCTCTCTCTCTCTCTCTCTCTCTCTCTCTCTCTCTCTCACACACACACACACACACATACTCACACACACTCACACACACACACACACACACACACACACATTCACACACATACATACACACACACACACACACACACACACACACACACACACACACACACACACACACACACACACACACACACACACACACACACACACACAAAATAACTCGACTAAAGGGAAACAACTCATCCTAGTATAGGAGCGAAAGCCATGGAAGTGGCTGCTCTTCAAGAGGAGCAATAGAAATCGCTCCCACAGCGTGACTGGCAGTGGTGGGGCAAAACTACTTTCATACTCTATCTCTCCGTCTGTCTTTTATCTATCATCCAACAATATGTTTATATTTATATGCGTCGATAAGGTCATCTGTCGGTCTAGCTCATTCACGTATCAGTAATATGCAAATAATCAAACGATCGTTTGATTATTTGCATATTTACTTAATTAGGAACAGGAGTAGAATGTGATCCGAGTGCGCGTGTCCGCGTAATGCATGCCTGCACGCGCGCGTGCATGTGTACATGTACTTACATATGCAGTGTGACAAATGTGGGAAGTGATGGATGCATGCAGGGGACATAGGGAGTAGACGTGGAATTGAAAAGTTGGTGTCCTGAGGACAACAGTATACAGTTGGGGAAGAGGGGGCCGGGGGGTGGGGGTGGGGGGGAGAGAATGGGAGGGGGGGGGGGGGGGGGCGGGGATCGAATGGGGGGGGGGGGGGGGGGAGGATGTATTTCATCTCAATCTCGTATTGTTCCATCATAACTGATCCCTTCACTGGCGCTGAAATGGTCGTTGTCAACCACATTCGGGGACAGAGTACTCCGAGTACTCTGTCCCCGGGGACAGAGTACTCGGAGTACTCTGTCCACGGGGACAGAGTACTCGGTCTTTGAAATCTCGTCCTTACAGTCACGTGACATACCGATGACCATGTGATATATCGCGACATGTTCTTCACTCGGCGATAAGTGTTTCACTTTTTCTTTCTTTCTCTCTTTCTGAAATCACTAGTCCAAACATTCGAACGTCGACCGCCATTTTGATAGGTAAACTGCCTGTTGTTGGCAGTCTCGTTCTCGTTCAAATGCCGAGATTTCAAAGACCGAGTACTCTGTCCCCGTGGACAGAGTACTCCGAGTACTCTGTCCCCGTGGACAGAGTACGGGGACAGAGTACTCGGAGTACTCTGTCCCCGAATGTGGTTGACAACGACCATTTCAGCTTAACTGGCATCGTGCAGAAGACAGCTAGAAATTTCAGCCGATTTCATCACAGCTGTAACCTTTTTTGGTTACTGCGCCACTTTGATCGTAATGTATAACAAAGACCATACATTACTGTATCTGCCTCAAACGAGATACGTACGCAAAATTACAGCATGGCGATCGAGACACTGCAGAGCAATGAATGCTGCATCCAGTGGAAACTTAATCAAGGCGTGGGCCCTACAGATCGAGTGTCATTATCATTGTGCATGTAAACAACCCTTGCGGTAAATGATGAACGATGGGTAAAGTTTTTAATCAGAGGGGATTAATTGTTTAGATACGCTACGATCGATTTTGTGGAATGCATTTCAGTGCGTGCACAGCGAGCACTTCGATCATTTCTTTGTGACGTTGGGGGATAGATGGATGGATGGAGTTTCATCATCATGATAAAAAAAATGAAATTCTGTTTGGGGAATTTTACTCCAAGTCGTCGCGCGCACCTTGCAGCGCCCAAATAACAGGTCTGTTTTACTCCTCGGCAGGAGAGGTAATTATATGGGGGTGAAGCACCTTAATTGCCAATGGACACAACGCTCGGATCCGTGCAACTTCGAACACCGCACCAACAAAGGCTAGCCGCAAACGACTGTATGTCAAACGCTTTAAGTTTAATTGATCGATCACAGAGCCCATGTACGGCCTTCGGTCACGAAATCACTCAAACTATAGTCACGATTCCCCGATAGTCACTCGCTCTTTAACGACTTCAGGAGACACCTACAGTTGGTCTATTCTTATCCCCACCCCACAGGCACGGACTGGCGTCTATTGCCACCCTCAAATAGCTTCGTCGCTGCGAAAACGCCACTTGCCGCCTGCGCGTGAATCATGCATACCTCACTGATTGATTAATTGATTGATTGATAATTAACCTATAATTATGCTCCAAGGCCTCGTTCGATAATTTGTAAATAATTTTATCTATACAAACCACATGTTGGCTTGTATATGGCGTTTCATGTGAAGCATACACTGCATTAAACGAACACTCACCCAAAATAAATGTTTGGCAAGTGCCGATACGGGAAACACCTGATTCTGATTTCTGGAACCTCGATCTGTTCATCAGTATAGTCTCATACATCATCTTCTACTGATATGAACTGAGGATCCTACGTTTCAGTTCAAGAAGCTTATATGAAACTATGTATCTTTTACATCAATGCAGGTGGCATGCTGTAATTACAGCCCGTACTTCATTTTCTTGGCTTCGATCGTGACCAAGCTCTCACAGGTTCAAACTGACCCAGATTCCCCATGCGACCTCGAGGAGCATTTTTAACACCTGGCCTTGCAGAGTTGCCTCCCTTATGATATGAGAAACAGAATCGACTTGAATTCTCAAGAACAGCTAAATTAATAAATAATTAGTATTGTAACATATTTTATTATTTTATAAAGGGAAACTCCGCATGTCGTATAAAGTTTACTTCTACCATATCATTATGCAAAATATCTCGTCGAAACGGTAATGTTCGTGACTCATCGTCCGCCATTAACCTGAAGTCTCGATTGCTGATGGTATAAGGAAATAGATAACACGTCGACTGCTCAGTGCGATTCTCGTGTTTATTAGGCTATCGCCGGTTTGGATATTCACAGATGCAGTCATGAGCTGGGGAAAGGAGTTGTGGGTAAGTGAAATCCCATTCTTTACTGTTGAGGATGCAGACAGTGATTCTTGTTTGATGGTCTTCGCGTTTTTGTGAAGCCTGAAGGGGGGTACGTCTGCAGCTCAAGCAGATATCCCATTTCGAGTATGAGAGTAGCTGCACTTAGTGTTCAGCCACTTTGAGTCGACTTTATCTGGGATGCTTTAATATTTGCATTTGCAGAAGTGACATGTTTTGGTGAACAAACGGATTAACTGCTCTCTTAGAGTGGTGGGTTCATCTGTTGATTGCAGTGGACATGTCAAATTGTCGTCTGTCACTAGTCACTGTCAGTGTCACTGGTTGTGGCTTGGTGACGCTCTTCTGGGTGACAACTTTATATTTCAAACATTCTGACTCAGACTGATAAAATTCATTGAATAAGAACCGCCTTTTTACTTCGGAATGGTGTAGAAAAGGCACTGTCGGTATCGATGAGTGCTACTTATGGTTTTGCCTGCACACAGCATTGTTTACACAGGAATTGTTTCAGCGGTCGCAGAATTAACCCGGTGGTTCAAAGGGAAATCAGTCGTTGGCTCGCACTCACATGTAGCATAAAACGAAGCATTCTTGCGGAGATATACATACAGATACTAGCGAAATTGTATTTTAGATAGTAATATGGCGTGGCTAATTATCAAGAAGAATGCATTCAGTGTCTTGACGTCTAATCGACTAATCATCTAATGGCTAGGCCGAAATTATTAGTCTCTAGTCTAGTGCGAGGGAGTTTCCGAGTGTGTCAGATCGAAGTGCGCCATGAGGGGAAGGTGATGAAATTAGGACAGCGAGGAGCACCCTGAACTTAGTTTAGGTCGCTATCCATTGCCATTGGACCTGTGGTAGTCTACTCTCTTTGCTCTTTTCTTTTCTTGGTTGGTTGCTGTAATGACCAGTATGACTGGGCGTGAAGAATGGGACAGCTCATGTTCATTGTACAACAATCGGAATTTCTGACTCATTTTGGTAGCATTGGGACAAGCCTGTATTTGTCATAGCATGCCCCGCATTTTCCCCCCTGGAATTATGGAAACTTTTAATCAGCCAGTGGTCAGGTGTTGATACACCCCGACAAAATGTGACTTCTTATTCATAAGATTATAGTTTAAGACACAAACATGATAACAATAAGTAGGTACTTGCACTAAATTTTCAAACCCAATGTAATGAAATCAAATTAGGCTCAAATTAAAGAGATTCAAGTGACAAACACAGTGATATAAAAATTATCTCTCTATCTTAATTAGTTATAAAGTTATGAGCGGAAATGTGACGAAAAAAGGGGGGGTATTTTATATAGGAACTGGGTCCAAAATCTGTGACCGAATTTTGGGGGTTGACCTAGTAAAATGTCTGTAACTTTGTTAAAATACATGCAATTAATTTGAAATTTTCAAGAGAAGTAGTTCACTCTATACTGGTATAACCAGTCTATAATTAATTATGCTAAAACTGTTACAAAAGCTACAAATTCATCATTTTATGCATGATACGTGATATGATTACTTGATATATTCTAAGCAATTTGCCAAAAAATGTGCCATTGCCGCAGATATTTTTATTTTAAAACTCCCCCAAAAATTACAATTGAATGCTTGAGTAATTCTGATATTACACAAGTCATAATTAGATTACATTTATGCTTAATAACTGAGGTGCTGAAAAATGTTACATAATATTCATATTAAATACATTAACGAAATCATCTTAACCTTACATGTCATTTGTTCAAATAAAAATGCCATAATAATGAAAGTTTAAAAACAACTGATGTATCACTGAAAGGCTCTTTAAAATATATATGTCAGGAATTACATGAGAAAGAATTCAAAACAGGGAACTGCACTGCATTGAACTTGATTTGCAAAGGCCATCTGCCCATTGCAATTTTTACAAAAGCAATTACATGTACAGTACAATGCTATAATCTATGAGATACACATCATATTGGTTTCTTGACACTGTGGCAAATATTAAATAGCTTTCCTCTGATTTACATTGTCAAGACTTTAATGCATACTAACTGTACACTGCAACATATCTTAAAACTCAGGTATTAGCCCACTGCATGATGGTAATGAAAAGGTTTGAAGTATATTTTTGTTCAGGGAAAACATCAGAAAAGTACAAGATCCACACCCAAGAATTTCAAGGGATGCAATGTCTCACAAGTCACAACAAGTCAGTTAGACTAAAAGTTAGATTAAAACTAATAAAAGTACACAAATGATTTTTGAGTAGGCTTTTTTTTCTCTTTCAAGTGAACGAGTTATGAAGTCACGAATCACATCAAGCACACCAATGAAGATGTCAAAGGAATCACTTTCTCCTGCACAATAACCCACAAAGGCTATACTTCAGCAGTTGAACTGGAAACCTGCACTTCTATTCTCTCTCCTCAATTCTTCCTGTGGCTTGGCACCTAGTTTTTTTCTCTCCAAAGACTTGTTTTCCCTTCTCAAACTGGCATATTTTCTCTTTGATTGTTTGATGTCTGGGTAGCATTTCTGGATGTACCAAAGTACAACTGTAAAATGTACCCATTTTTGGGTGGTTGTTGCAACTGATATCGAAATGTCTCTACAAAGTCCCAGAGATCTTTAACACTTCTGAAGTTATTCATAATGTCGCATTGTGACTGTCATCCCCATTCAAGGATGAACAGAGAAAATGTGAAAATCACTATATTTTAAGGACTGGGAATCATGATTTAAATACTTGAAATCGGCCTACAGAAACCAAAGATGAACGGAAAACCAGGTTTACTTGCACAAAAACGATAAGAAAAAATAAACAGGTGATTTATTTTAGTCTTAGCTTCGTCTAGACGAGGGAAAGAGCAGCGGGGAAGTCATGACGAATACTGGAACTGTCCTCTCAAAGTCCAAGTCTAAAAGTAAGACGAAGAGCGACGAAGACGATGATGCCAAAGGGTTGAACTTTAAAGCTGAAGCGTCGAACTCGACTCGAGTGTAAGTCTATCCAACAAGACCAAAGTCACCAAGTCGAAGGCGTGTCGATTCAGAGTTCAACACTATCACAAAAACGTTAAATCACCATGAAGGTGCCACCATTCCAATCAGAATCCGAATCAATTTTGAAATATGCTCGATTAAACTAACCTTGATTGAGTAGATCCGCATGTGAACCGCGCAACGCCGATCAACTTAATGCCGTTGAGATTCGAAATTCCCGGCGTCAATGACGCCGTCACGATGTCAGCTACCGGAAGACGCGAAAGGCGAACTTCCGGCACTG
>JAWQFJ010002206.1:75000-96717 GCA_034096865.1 Theodoxus fluviatilis | reverse complement strand
TTTTGGTTGTGGTGTTGTGTGTTGACTTTTGTCTAACGCTCCTTCTCTCACTTGGCGCTCCACGTTGTATACTTCTCACTCTATAAGGGCTTCCGTCTCTCTTGGCCTGCTCCTATTAACACTGCTGCTTGTCTATAACGTGATGAGCCTTAATTTCGCTCCCTTATTATCGTGCCATGTGGTGGTGAGTTGTACTGTCACATGTCCGCAGCGTGTACGCATCCCCCACACCGCGTTCGCTTCCACCGTGTCACGCTGCTGTGTTTGTGCTCTCGCCTCTAGCCCGCTTCACAGTGTCGTCATGGGCAATCAGCTCTGACAGACCACACCGGTGGACACCAACTCACGGATATCCTGTCTCTGCTGTCTAGTGCTATCCTTTTTGTCACACGGCTTTTTTGTTCTTCACCTTGTGTTCCCTTCACGCTCCCCGTGCGCTCGACGACAACCCTCTCTCCGTCGGCGAACCACCCCTACAGCCTCTCGGGACCTGTTAAGCCCCTTCTCCCTTCAGAGCCGCCCGCCCCGCACACACATCCGCTAGAGCGTCAGCTCGTTTACTCCTCAACAGTGTCAAACATTGCATTGCGCCTGTGTCGTATCATGGCGTCATTATAGCAACTTGTCACCTTTTCATTGTTTTTTTTTTTTTTTGTTGTTCACGTCGCCTGATTCCTGTCTGCGATAATAGCCCCACATTCCATTTCCTGATCCGGTACACCTAACTCATTTATACCACAGACTCTCCTCTGCTTCCACACACCACACACTCATCACCTAAACTATGCAACGTTCCTGCTCCCACCGGTCAAATGACTCCTTCGATGGGCTGTGATTTGATGCATATCCATTGGTTCCGTACTTCGAGTCGGCGTATAAAATCAGTAAATCGACAAGAGAGGTACATCAGTGGATGTGAACTCACGTGGTCATAGGTACGTGGAATACAAACAGCACACACAAATTGTCACTGACGTCCATCCTGTCTCGTGCGGATGTAACAAGGCAAAACGCAATTACTCGTCACTGCAATTAATGCATAATCGTGCGGATCCCTAATGGAATAAAGTACACTCCTAGAACAACCTGTTGAGGTTGCTTTGTTAACGAGATGAGGCCAAATCAATTAAGTCAAGTATGATACCTGCCCTAGAAGGATCTAACGATAGAAAAAACTAGCCTTAACTCCGTAGCTCTCCCGATGCAAATATCATGAAAATTCGGAAAATGCGACGGATTAAACTACAGTAAGAAAACTTCACACGATACAACGTTAAACCAACAGCCAACAAGTGAGTAAAAATACCATGTTCGTAAGGCTAGGGGGTGTTTCTAGATGCATCGGTGTGTTGTGTTGATAATTCAGAATTTCACACAGCACTGGATAACCCTAACGTGGAGAGATGGGAGGAGAAGGTGTTAAGACGAGCATCCTTGATCGCCCATTCCGGCACACCCTACTCCCTCCTTTATTCCTGCAATATGCCAACGATTTTACAGTCTTAGGCAGCACAGGAATGCGAGGTGAGAAAAAATTCACAATTTCAACGCACAAGCAGTACCGAATACACAGAAAATGATCGAAGTGTAGAGACGTCAGAAAGAGAGTCTCTAACAGGGCAAAGAAGAGAGAACGTGGGGGGGAGAGAGGCGGGGGGAGAGATACGAGGAGAGGACGAGCAAAACGAACGGAAGGGCAACACACGAGTCGAGCAGGCGTAGTTATCGATAACGTAAAACAATGAGATAAAAGACAAACCTTTGTGGGTTATTTACTACATGCCACGTGCTAACTGAAAAATCGGTGGATATAAGGGAAAAAGGAGGTGAAAGGTTGTGCGGGAGGGAGATCAAGATGGCTCTGTCCTGAAACACCTCCCACCTCCCCACAGTCCAGTTGTCAAATGATTAGCTACAACTCCTTTGCTTCCGGATTGCCTGAATTATCCAAACACAACACACCATGCATCTAGAACTAAGATTTTACTCACTGTTGTCTGTGTTGAACGTTGATCGAGTGAAGTTTCTTCTGTAGGAATCCGTCCGATTCCGAAGTTCGATATCATCGGAGAGCTCAGAAGCAGTTTTTCTAAGTTTAATCCTTCTAAGCATACATTGAATTAATGATTCCTCATCAGTAAAAGCACTCAGCGGGTTTCTGGGTGTATAGCCATAGGTCCAAACGATTATCATTATGCAGACGGGATTGGTTGCCTTACTCGCACGATGAAGTATAATTGTTGCTGTTGTATTCAAAGTCCTTATAACAAGTAGAGTTCACACTATTACACTCTTGTGATTCGAATTTTACCGCATACAAGTCTTACATTTATGGGAAATCGATGTTTAGAAAACGAATTGACGAAAAGATGGCTGCCAGTATCCGTGTGTATCACAACAAGCGGAGGAATACACTCAACGATGTTGTATGCCATTCAGCATGGCCGAGACTGTGTTCCGAACGGTGGTATGCATGTTATGGAAGAATTAAGGCTATCACGTGACCAACCTGTTGCTGAGACTGTATTGACAGTCTCAGCCACGCTGAATGCCTGCCAGCTGGGAAGGAACCTTGCCACTGCTACAGAGACAGAGCTGACACGTCTTGTGACGCTTCGCTCTCCATCCCGGGGCGGGATTCTCTACCCCCATCGTTATACCCTTGCCTGTAAACGGCCCTTTTCAGGGCCACTTTGGCTCAAGAAAGAATACATTGTCGGTTGCTGTCCACACCTTTTTCTTTTCATCCTATCAATGACGTGTCCAGGGCGTCATAGTTCTGTTCACGTGTCGAAAGCGACTCATACGCCCGTACAATTCCTCTGACAGATCTCCATCGAGAGAAGCGTATGATTTGTGAAGAAGCACAGATTTATCAGAAAAAGCCACTCTGAAATATCAAAAACCGACTCGAAATTTAATATCTCTCTTTCTCTTTCTCTCTCTCTATCTTTCTCCCTCTCTCTCTTTCTCCCTCTTTCTCTCTCTCTTTCTCTTTCTCTTTCTCTCTCTCTCTCTCTCTCGTGTCTCCCTCTGCCCGTCTCTTCCTCTGTATGTTTCTCTCTGTCAGTCTCTCTGTCTGTCTTTGTCTCTCTCTCTGCCTATCTCTGCCTATCTCTGTCTGTCTCTCTCTGCCTATCTCTGTCTCTCTCTCTGTCTCTCTCTGTCTCTGTCTCTCTCTGTCTCTCTCTGTCTCCCTCTCTCTCACTCTCTCTCTCTCTCTCTCTCTCTCTCTCTCTCTCTCTCTATCTCTCTCTCTCTCTCTGCAGGATGCAGGTGAACGCGACTTGGTTTGTGTACATGCATTTTAGCTTTGAAGCATGGACAAAGCTTATTTTTATATTACAATCGCTCGTACACCTCTTGGGTGACAAATGTTTATAAACTGTAATATTTTTCTTATCTGTTTTGGGCTCTGTGAGAGCTACTTTTGACATAGCACTAACTCTAAAAGTAACAGAGTGTGATTCAACCAGTTGTGATGATGAACAAGTTTTTTCTTTTAGTTGAGAGATACTAAAAGTATCAATATCTACTGTATTATTTACGTAATACTGTACATACCATGTCTTAATTGTCTGATGGGTCGTCGGCCGAAATAAACAATCAATCAATCAACCTATCTATCTGTCTCTCACTCTCTCTCTCTTTCTCTCTCTCTTTCTCTCTCTCTTTCTCTCTCTCTCTCTGTCTCTCTCTGTGTCTCTCTCTGTGTCTCTGACTCTCTCTCTCTCTCTCTCTCTCGCACACACACACACACACATGCACACACATACAAATACACACATGCATATACTTTTTGCTCCTCCTTTGGATACAAAGAAGACAGTGACTTCATCCGTTGTCGACGTTTGAGGTATGATGGGTCCGCAGGAATCTAATAAGGTCTACCCGGGGCCCGAAAGAACACATACACACACATACAAACACACACACAGACACACACACATTCAGCGTGGCTGAGACTATATTTCTGTGTTCAGAATGACACACACACTGCACACACACACACACACACACACACACACACACACTACACACACATACTATACACACACACTGCACGCACGCACGCACACACACGCACACACACACACAGACACTACACACACAGACACACTACACACACTGTGACAGATTCATTTTTCACACTCTTTATTGCTTTGGTGATTTAAGTGTGTTTTCAAGACTGAAGTTTTTAAAGTCTCATAACTGAGAAAACTGCCCCTGTTGGATCTTAGAGAGAGCCTCAGGGAAATCTTGGCGTGTCCTTGACTAAGTTAAGTTGTTTTTCTATGTCACACATGGCCCTTGTTTTTCAGAATCAGCACTTTCTCCTGGGAGGTGGCGTGGCATCGGCCTTGAAGATATAATTAGATGTTTTTCAGGCTAGTATGGCCTTGACCGTAACTTGTTTTTCTGCGAACTCAGCATTCTGTCCAAGAGTTTTGCGCATGCGTAGAAATGCTTCCATGCTTTCTACAAAACTGAATACATGCCCAAAATTAGTTAGTTAGCAGGAGGAAAGGGTGTGGGACAGGCGCTCTTCCCCAACAACGCTACTCCGTGCGTCTGACCCCAAGGCACGTTAAAAGAATTGGTCGCTCCATCCCCATTCACATCCCAATAGAAATTGGGTGTGTTTTTATCAACGAGAGGAACAGTGGTTCTCTCACTGAGGAATCAACTCAAGTCCAAAACATCCCATCCACGCGCGAAGCCACTTCAACCCCTAAGAGCGTCTGCTGAAATTCCGCCATCCCTCTGGACAAAGCTGGAGCAGAGCTGCCTGCTCGCCTGCTGGTCTGCAGCCCCCTTCACCCCCAAAGCCGTCGTCTGCTTGACTTCGCCTCCCCTCCCGCCTGGTCTGCGAGTGCCACGGAGCGGAGCGGAGCGCGCTCCACCTGCAAGGTGCTCTCTTGTGTATACGCTCTTCGCAAAGAAACGCAAAGGAGCATGATTAATGGCCTTTTTTTCTCGCTAGACAAAGCGAGTAAGTATTTAGATAGGCTGTGAGTGTGAGCCTCAACTTTAAGATAAGAAATTCATCCACCAAATGCAGTGAGTTCTCACTCTGAAATTGCCTGTGACCTTAAAGATTGAACTGTTAAACTGTCTCACAAATAAAATTGAACTGTGAAACTCTCTCTTCAAAAGAAACATTGAACAGTTAATCATTGCCTGAGGTCATAGGGGCGGTACAGAAATAGTATCATTCACTTAGAGGATTTGAAAGCCACAAAGGGGCGATCACTTGATAATTGATTACTTGATTACTTGTTTTCACTTGATTATTAAAGTTCCTTCTTAGTTATCACCTTGTGTCCTCTTGCTTCATTGCAGGAGTGTGAAAGAAAATTAACCTGTTGCGTTTCTCCTCCACAAGTATTAACCCCCTAGACAAGTGCATATAGCACCAAGCCAGTGTTTCCCAGAACACAGGAGGAGTAACGTCACACACACACACTATACACACATACACACACTACACACACAGTACACACACACACACAGACACACACACACACACACACACACACACACACACACACACACACACACACACACCGCTGTAACTTTCCCAAAGTCTTTTCACACGTACGAACATAATTAGTTATAGCTTATTCAAAGGTGACAATTTCAACGGGTATCTCTCGTGCGCGAAGCTTTCGAAGGCTGTTGAATTCATTTTTTAAATGGTGGTAAGGTGTTCAGAATGATATATATTTACTTCAGTGAAAAGTTGATTCCATTGTGTTTCTACATTAATGCATGGCAAACCGCATGAGTTCCAAAACGTAAAAAATCAAGTTGTCCCTTCCTTTCTTTTCTTGGTCAGAATCACAGAGGTGACGAGAGTGGGGAAAGAAAATCACTCTCGCATCACAAATTTCATCACTTGCTTATTCAAACATAATTATAATACAAAACAAAGACAGAAAATAGTGGGAATGAGGGAAGATGGACTTTTGATGGATAATGAAGAGAGGAAAGGGGAGACAGAAAAATTGCAGGTGTGATATTCTCCTTTCTGAGCTATCATGTGTTTAACAAGGTGAGACCAGAGTGTAGGTTTGTACATCTTTAAGAAATAGCGCAATTTTTCATAAAACTCTCTGAAGCCTGGATGATTTTAAAACGAAATTTTTCTATAAGTAAAGTTTGATGTATACATTGTATCAAATCAGGATCAAGTTGTTAATTACAATAAATCCACGGTGCATTGACCACACATCTTTACGGTTTGTACAATGGACGTACTGGGAGCATGCGTCAGTTTTTCAGTCGCCATAACTTTGCCTAATCGTTTCAAAAGAGTGTCCGTGTGTCTATCCTCAGGACTTGTGTTCCCCTTGTGCTCAGTGCTCTTGCACTGCTCATGTTTTTTTAACCTATTCTGCTTCCTTTTTCGAACAACTTGAACTAATCATTGACACTTCTATCATCTTTACGTGACTGCGAGAATGCTCTTGAATGCAGTAATCACTGCCCTATCTCAGCGTCCACCGCCGCAACCATGCTATCTCTCAAGCAAGAATGGTGCCCGCAAAAACCCTATGTTCGTCACCGACATAATGGAATACGTTGCAGCGTCTAACTATTCTTTTTTTTAAACTCAGCGTCTTTAGCAACGAGAGAACTGCTTGAGAGACTAATGACGGGGTCTACGCTGAAAGACAGCTGGGGCGGGCTGTAAACAGTGATTAGGAGCAGGCCGCTCCCGAAGGTGCTGGCACCATTGTCGAGATGGACGATAACCTGGATCTCAATGGTTGAGGTCAATGGGGTAAACCTCAAGAACCATTTGTCAACCCCTATAGTCTCAAGGCGCTGCCCAGGCCGGTCCTTGGCTGTCGCTGAGCGGAGTGCCGTCCTATTGCACGTCTGGGCCTGTGTTCCGCCAGGAGCCACGTCTGCCCATTCATCGGAGCGACGCCCACTACACCTTGCCCACGGGCTGAGATAAGCCAAGCTTAGTGCCCACCCCTACCCAACCTCTCCCCAGCTTTGCTCCCTCCCACTCACAGCGGTTTCATTTTCATACCATCTTGACCTCGTCGGCTTTTGTCTGCAGGAGATCTCATTTCCGCCGTCTCTGCCTCCTCATGCTGAAACAGAAGGAAGGGCCGATGTTATTTTTCTCGATCACCCCCTCTTTCCTGTAAGTTTAAGTTTCTTCGACGTGACATCAGTTGAATCACTCCGTAGGATTAGCACAGTTCATAAGCTGAGCAAAAACGGAGGAAGCAAACATGCCCCCTGCTGTCAGAGTGGGCGTATTGGGATCACACTTTTGCGTTGCGAGTTGGGCAATACACAAAGCAGTTCTGACACCGATCTTTACTTCTTTACCGGTTCAGGTTCAATCCTTCAAAGCTCCTTTACTTTACTGCCACGCTCGTACCTAACGGCGCTCAGTGCGTAGCCAGAGTGCATTGTTTTCTTCTCAATGTGCCTGGGCTTGCCTGGCACTTTGAGGCACCCCGAGGTTGCCACCTCTGTTTCCTGACGGGTCAATCCTAGCTCGGGTGGAGGTGTTGAAGAATATAGACTGCATGTCTCCAGGTGTTCACAGACTTACTCTATCTTACGGCTTGCATCTTAATGCGATTGGCTATTATTGAACTGACATGCGATTAAGTCCCTACCGTGCAGGTGTGCTCTATGGCAGTCGTCAGTTCTCTATGAAGGAGCTAGGGACTGGGTGTGCTTGTTCCTCTCTTTGTTTTCCCTTCTTTTTGCGAGCAATCTCTTCCACCAAAAATAGGTCATACTGAGACGAAGAACCCCTCTTGTTAATGTCTAAGTGATTACTTATTCGGCCACAGCTACATACAGATGAATGCCGATAGCTTTCTTTCGAGTAGCTTGCAAACTGACATTTTGGCTCTCCATGTGAAAGCTTTTATACTCGGGTGTATCCCCTTGAAATGTTGCATTTAAGCGCGAACGAGAAATACAGCAAACCTTTGTCTCATGTCGTACAGGCAAAACATTTCCTGCACTTAACACGTTGATAGAATAGAGAAGCATAAAGTTGCATCCTCTGTGAACTCATCCTGAACAATTCATTTGGTGCTTTGTTACAGATAAATTTATCTACGCAGCGATCGCATTGTACTCGTAGCATTTTAATCAAAATGTAGAAATGTAATATCAAAACTACTTCTACAATCTTCACGTGCCGTCTTTATTAGAAGGAAGGTGAATGCAAGTGGCATGCTCTCTACAAAATCTCCAAGGATAACTGTCCCTAGATACCTACCGCCTGATTGTATCTCCGGATCGAGTCAATTATACTGTGGCTTCTCTAAAAATATCCAAATTAATGCTTTCTTGATGACTCGGTGCTGCTTCATGACACGGTGACAATGATTTCCATCACATGACACACACCAGACAAGGTCACTATCAATCACCCGCGTCTGTCCAGGTCAGACAAAAGTGCCAGCCGTTATCCCAAACCACTTCTCTGTCTATAAACACCTCGGATCTTCTGTACATCTGCATTCTAAACAAAGCCGTGGCATTGTGATCTCATATGATAAGTATTCCTGTAGCGCAGGGGACATGATGGCACCTTGAGATTGTGTCAACAGAGGCTAGACAGACTCTTGTCAGCGTCTTGACAGTCCAGAGCCGTAAGAGAGCTCAAGGACGTCTGCATATACACGCGGTATCGTGCACACCCAGATGTTGTGATCTACAGTCGAGTGGCACCGCCTAAGCTAAGTGCTCTGCAAGAAAGACTGATAGCTATTTCCAAACATTGACCAGAATGGCTTACTCCGCATGTGCTCTGCAAGAAAGACTGATAGCTATTTCCAAACATTGACCAGAATGGCTTACTTCGTCTGTCACCATGCTATATACACGTCTCATTGCAAATAGAACGGTAGATACATACATAACCAAAAATATCCCGGTTAACATTTCCTTGAATAGCATTCGTTTGAAGACAAGAGTTTTCGTTTGGTTTCATCAAATTGACCTTTCTCACTCCAGCATTCGTTTATATGTTTACTGACTCAAATGACACAAGACCTGCACATTCTGTCCAAAAGTGAAGTTGTTAAAAAAAAACAAAATGTGACTTCAAAGCAGCACGGTTCAGTATGATTATAAAATATCACCACTTCGAGTATATGCAACAATAATGTCACATGAATGACGACCGACCTTTGATCGCAGACGGCAAACTCAAGCAAAGCAACAGCGGAGACATTTCCAGTGTCAGCCACAACGCAGACCTCATGGTTCATCTCATGTCCTCAGTAAAAATTCATGCGAAAAATTTCAATAACTCAGTTAAAAATAATGAAAAATGAAGAAGGTTTAATGGCATAGTAGCCTTTGTAAGCTAATGAAGGCCATTGGCTACAAAACACTATGACTTGTTAGAGAAACAGCAAGTCTAGTCTGTTTTCTCTGGTTATTAACTCCGCCAATGAGGTTATGGTTCACACTCGGTTCGTTAGTTCGATCTTTTGGCATAATAGCTATTAAACCTCAAACTGGATTCTCATGAAATTGTGTGCATGGTAAGAGTTTCACCCAAGGAAGTACGATCATAAATATGAAATGTATCATTCGTTATGAAGCTGATGACATCAAACTGTTGATGACGTCGGCGTTAGCGTTCCGCATTCAGAGACCTCCAGCAGACGCTAAAAATGAACTAAACTAATGTACAGGTCATGGAAGATAAATTGTGGCGTCCTTAATGGAGGTTTGCAATCTCAGAGTTCTGTCTCGTTTGCCTTTCCTGGATGTATATCCTTATCCCCTGTCCACAGGGACCAGCTCACTTTGAATTATATTTCAAACTCCGTTTTCATGGATTACAAAATGAAATTTTGTCTGACTGTCAAGAGCTGGTAGATGGTGGTGGCTTGAATCCAACTCTTGATACTATAGTTAAGAAAACACTTCCTACCCCTGGGCTACTTGGGGAAAACGAACACGAAACAAAACACGCAAGCACATATAAACGAGCAACAAAAGGATTTAATGTGCAGATGAGCAATCGGAAATAATTACGAATATAAATTTTCCCTTCTACAACCCGTCTCCATGACAACAATGAACAACTCCATGACACCCGTGAACATCTCCATGACACCAATGAACACTTTCACCTCTTCCCAAGTCACAAACTCTCTCCACTACACAAATCAAAAACTCCAATCCTTCACCTCCCAAACTCTTCAAAACCTACCTCCCCAGCACCAATCACACCGTCCTCCTCCCTTCACCACTTCACCTTCACAGCATAAATCTCACAATTCCACCTTCCCCGCCAAATCACCACTACTCAACTCCACATCACAAATCCCCAAACCTTCACCTCCACATCACAAATCCCCAAACCTTCACCTCCACATCACAAATCCCCAAACCTTCACCTCCACGTCACAAAAATCACAAAACCTCATGCCAAAAACAACCGCCACCCCCACAAGCCCATCCAGAGACCCCAGGCCAGGAAATCCCAAACCCAGGCCAGGATCTGCAATACACAAATGAACAGAAATAGCTATTTACCCCACACCAACAACCCAACCGCCGACGCGTACGAGGTGAAACATACCAGAAACAGAAGGAGAACAAAACCCCATAACCACTCACCCTGCGATCCGGAGTGGCAAGTGACAGAACCCACGACGGTAACTCAACTAAATAGGGGAATAACAGGCCGGCACGAGATAATGAACAAAATCATGAACCAACTGAATAAACCACGGTACTAGAGAAATACAAACCAAAAGCATGTGAAATAACTGCAAAGCCCGTCAATACATCAGCACAGCCGTGCAGCACGTGCCCAGGGCATCTGGTCTTAATTAATAACCCTTCCAAAAACCCTGATACCTCACGCCAAACCCGTGCAGAACAATGAAAAACCTAACGCTGAACTAAACAGGCAGACAAACAGTTAAAGCCACCAAAGCCCCACCCTATAAACTTATTTACAAAAACACATTTTACTCTCGAGTCGTGACACTGACGACTTAGAAAATTCTTCGGTAATGCAAAACTGTTGTTGTTGTTTTTCCAAATTAATGTGTTCTATTTTTGTACATCAAGTTGCGAGAGATGCATCGCAATAAACGTAAATTGTTTTTTGTTTCTGTAAGGTCCACTTGTGATGTCACTTATGTCAGTGTTCTACTGATTTCCTGCATCCACTTCATCAGTTACGAGACCGTGTCCTCACGCTTACACTGCAGCGCTCTTGATTTCCGTGTGGTCTCCTCATTCTTGTGGTCTGACTGTGTGTGAGACATCACATTGACATGTTTTCCCACCTTGTCTGGCTCGACATTGAACATTCCACACTTCTTCAGCTCGCTCTTTTTCCAGTCTTGCGTCTTTGTATTTGCAACAGCTTCTACACTATGCGTATAACACAACTTTACGATTTCTCATCGGCAGCCACCTCCGAATTCCTATTACACATTCTGAACAGTTCAAAAACTCGTTCAGTTATAAAGCTGCAAAAAAAAATTGAACAGTATACCGAACTGTGTCAGAGTGTTCTCCTCATAGAACAGAATTAACGTTAATGCATCATCTCGTTTAAATCAAATCTTGTAAAAATTGTTGCAAATGTGCGTCCATCGTCTCATGATCGGTGATTAGTTGTACTTAAGAGGTAGAAAGCGAGCTATGACACGAGAGAAACGGAGAGGACAGGAAGAGAAAATGAGGGGTGGGGAGGGGGGGGGGGGGGAGGGGAGGAGAGAGGAAGAAGGAAGTAGACAAAGGGGTAAAGAGAGAGACGTAGCGAGAGAAAGAGATAGAAAGAGGGAGGGCCTTAGAGAGAGAGAGAGAGAGAGATAGAGAGAGAGAGAGAGAGAAGAGAGAGCAAGTTTTCTTTTTCAGTCTTTAGCTCTACATGCGATCGTATCTAAATCGCAGCCATCAAAGATTAATCCACAATGTCCTTTGACATAATATGAGATTAACGCAACAGGCCAGGGAATGTAGGGGCCGCGCGATTATTGGGTCTCTGCAGTCACGTGCAGACACGGAACCTGTGCAGCACGGACAAATGGCGCCCAGACCGGGTGTACGAGCCGGACGAGAAACGCCACGCATGTCTGAGATACGGAGCCAAAAATGGCGCGAAGAGCTAGAATTCTGTGGCTGAACAAGAAAGCACGAAAACAATGTCAGAGAGAATGCAGTGTGTAGTAAGAGTGTATCTACTTGGAATGACGGCGTCCGAAGTGAACGCGAGCGATCACAGTTGTAGAATGTGCAAGACGTCGTCTAGACTGAGCAACGCACAGTTTCACCTCTTTGCTCGAGGACGTTCATTGACCATTAATAGTGTAGATTCTTACTGATCTAAGTACAAGTACACTTTTCATTGAGAAACGTATGCAAGGTATTTACTCTGAAGAAAATAAAAAGTGATGGAAGATAATGTTATGAATGAAACAGGCCATGTCAAAATTCTCCGATGTACTTGATTCGTGTAGTTGTAAACATTTTTCTATCTTTGACAACACTTGGCTCTTCGGCTTTTTGGTCTGTTTTACCGATGCATCTGAAGATCTTCAATACATTATCATCAAGGTCTTCTATTATCATACGGAAGCATTCCTCTCTCTTTCTCTCTCTCGCGCGCGCGCGCGCTCTTCTGACGGTTAACCTTTGCTTGTCAAATACTGTAGAGCAGATTTCGAACTTTTAACATTTCTTACAAATACTTTGCGGGGGGGGGGGGGGTTTGTTTGTTTTTGCAATGGTTGACAATTTTTTATGTTCGTTTAGTTACTGAAATAAGTTACATTTTAGTTTGTTGCACAAGCTAAAGAGCCTTACCCTGTACATGTATGACTTCGTATTATTTTGTCAATGATCTTCTTATAAGTTTGGCGAACTTCAAGGTTTCAATAAACGTTCCTTCTTGGAGCAATACCAACAGAGAAATACAAAACACCCACCATATTTACGACAGGCCGGCGTTACAGTTAAACTTTTGACAATGTGCCTTCCACCCAGACCATAACATAAAATACAAGCATAAACTTGTCGGGCCGAAGAGAACACCCTGCCCTTGTACTCCCACTGAAATGAAGCTATCAAAAACGCCCTTTTTTCTTCCCTGCACATGTTTACGTCTAAAATTCTTTGGTCGCGCCTCTTGAAAGAAGGATCTATATTCAATTGACGTCAGTTTGCCTGCAATCGCACCTTATCAAAGTTTTTATTCCTGGTACTCCGGTAGAGCCAGAGTTCAAGATAAACCAAAGTTCCTGGATACCAGCGCCTCTTGGCAGATCGTCGATCATAAAAAGGCATGTTTGCTCAATTTCGACCCCTCTCAAGGAGGAAGAGTGGCAAACAGGTAAATATTGCTAAAGCAGTCTGAGAATAGATCTTTCAGGGAAACACACCGGGGGCAATCTTAGGACTACTTCATATCCTGTAGAGGTCTCTGAAGTTGCTCCACCTGAATTAGTGTGGTGATGCCGTCTTCATGGAAGTGGTTTGTTGAGATTATTGAGCTTTGATTAATATATGTGATCTTGTTGCTTCAAATTGGAATCCAGAACGAAGAGGAGAGTTCCATCTACTGATAAAACATACTTTTCTATGATTAAATACGAACCTTTTTATCCATCTGGAAGTATGTATGAATATAACGGGCTATGCACATTTGAGAAAAGGTGTGTATGCCTTCCTTCAAAATAGTATGTTTCTTGAAGCAATAAGAAAAGCAAGTACATAATTATTTAGACATATTTATTAACCGACTATGAAACAAAATCCCGTAATTACACAAAATGTGTCATCATTGCGACTGAGAGAGTTAATTTCATAACTCTGCTATGCAAACAGTAGGAAGAAGAAACGTTATGGAAATATTGTGACCGTATGTGAATGTGGTACGTGATGTGCGTGCGTGCGTGTGTACGTGTATATGTGTGTGTATTTGCGCGTATATGTGTATGTGCGGTGTGTGTGTGTGTGTGTGTTTGCGTGTGTTTACGTGTGTTTGCGTGTGTGTATGTGTATATGTGTGTGTGTGAGAGAGAGAGAGAGAAAGAGAGAGAGAGAGAGAGAGAGAGACAGAGAGAGAGAGAGAGAGACAGAGAGAGAGAGAGACAGAGAGAGAGAGAGACAGAGAGAGAGAGAGAGAGAGAGAGAGAGAGTGCAGGGGGTGGGGGGTGGAAGAGGGAGCAATAACTATTATCACTGCCAGTGAGTGTCATGCAAATCTATTCTTGCCAGTTGCCTCATCCCACAACGTTTCAACAAGGATCTCAATGAAGGCTGGGGGAACACTCAGGTCAACGTCGTTACGCGATCCTCCACAACCTGCACCTGTTGGTCTGGACTAGGAAGAGCATTCCAACGACATTTTCCTGTCCCAACGTACACACACCACACACGGGGTTGAGACTGAAGGCATTCCCAGGCTGATTATCGCTAATCCACGTCTTCTAGGGCGTGTCCCAGTGCAGCACCCTGTCTGCTGCTCGGCACGCACACCAGCAGCTCTGGCAGTCGAGTGGGACACGGACTGGGTAATCCCATCTGCACTGAACTCTTCGCTCAGATCTCCAAGTGCGTCAGAACCCATGCGTCAAAGTCAGCGTCCACTCAGCCCAGTAGCCATGGTGCGGTGGCCACAACCATCATGGCGGAATGACCCTCCTCCCCCACAGTCAACAAGGAAGCCGTCTCCATGGATACGGTCTCTGGGTACCACTTGGAATTTCGCCAAGCAGTCATGGCTGCCAAGAAGGAGGAAATATTGAACCCGGATTATTAAAATATGCTGTTAGACGTGGGGTTGTCATCTAGGTGACATGTATCGAACAGATGTCTTGATTAGACCTGAGCTGAGAGTAGTCAGATAAGGTTTGGAAACACACACATACACACACACACACACACATACACACGTCTACACACACACACACATACACACGTCTACTCACACACACACACACACACACACACACACACATTCACACACACACACATTCACACACACGCATACACATTCACACACACACACACACACACATACACATTCACACACACACACACACACACACACACACACACACACACACACACACACACACATCCACACACACACACACACATATTCACACACACATTCCCAAACACACACACACACATTCACATACACATTCACACACACACATTCACACACACATACACACACATATTCACACACGCCTACACACGCACGCACACACACACACACACACACACACACACACATAAACGCAGGCACGCACGCACATACACATACACACGCATTCTCTCTCTCTCTATCTCTCTCTCTCTCTCTCTCTCTCTCTGTGTCACACACACACACACACACACACACACACACACACACACACACACACACACACACACACACACACACACACATAATTATATATACAAAAAGAGTGAAAATCCCTGCAGTCAACACAGCGTCGAAAATATTTTTGATAAAGTCTTAGTGATTATGCAGTAATAAAGTTGAGACTCCCTTTACCTCTTTGTAGACATTAGTTATCTACTTCTTCAATACACTGGCTCTGTGTTACAAAGAATTCTGTATCAGGAACAGTGAAGTTTTCTCCTTACCTCTCTTATCAGTGTCAACCAGCGATAAAACTGTGCAACACCCGAACTTCCATTTTTATCTTTGAAATGTGACCAGATTTCTTGTGCAGCTTTATAGTTGGCCACGAGAATGACACATTGCACTGGCAACGACGATAGGATTATCGCTGTTTTAATAGCAAAAGCCAATTATTTTATCATAAAAATGTCTTCATATTGCCTTGTATCCCTGGTAATCGAGTAGACTGTCGTGTCATGTATGATGTGAAAGTAGCTCTGACTTATATCGACAGATAGTTTTATTCATATGTGCACACAAAGTGACTTCGTCATCGCGAAAACCTTGTTTCTGTCACGTACCGTAGCAAAGATTATAGGTTACACAAAGATAGTTCATTAGCTCATTGTTATGAGGATCGAGACACGTTGCGCCCCAAGCGGCCAGGACTATGGGGAAGTAATCACACTGCTTAGATACATGTAAAAAGTGCTTGTTTGTCGACGCGTTTCTGATGCATTCCGATCATGTTTGTGAATACATTTACGGTGTAATGTGTAATAAAATGATTTGCTGCAATAATGGGGGTGTTTTGGCTTTGTTTTTTTGTAGCAGGCGTTGTGAAATCGAAATATTTGGTTCATCTAAATGGATGCTTCTGCGCATGCGCGTGAGCCTATAGTCCGTTTAAACATTGCTCTGTCAGTGGACGCTACTGACTTCGCACGCCCGGGGAGTTATGCCAAAGATCCGGCCGCGTTAAAGCATGCAAAAATATTAATTAGATTAAAAACTAATCGAAAATAGTCATATTAGACTGTTTTAACGTATACTTTCTGCACAAAACCCACAGAAGATAAGTAAACAAACCTCACCGGTCGTATGTACCTAGATGGCTAGCAGACGAATAATCTTTGTCTCCACTGACAGAGCAATGTTGAAACGGACTATAGGCTCACATTTCGAAGAACCAAATATTTCCATTTCACAACGCCTGCTACAAAAAAACAAAGCCAAAACACCCCCATTATTGCAGCAAATCATTTTATTACACATTACACCGTAAATGTATTCACAAACATGATCGGAATGCATCAGAAACGCGTCGACAAACAAGCACTTTTTACATGTATCTAAGCAGTGTGATTACTTCTCCATAGTCCTGGCCGCTTGGGGCGCTGCGTTCCGAGCGTCTTGTAACTCTATATAGCAAAAGCTCGGTATGAGCTATCTTTGTGTAACCTATAATCTTTGACCGTAGTACACACCGTAATATGTTAAGTTGCAGAATTCTGCAGTGACTGTCATTCTAGTCTATGCATTTACGAACCACTTTTTAGTTTTGCTCGTCAGGTGTAGCAGGTAAAAAAAGAAGTATAAAACTTTGGGTGCATGAGCACGTACATCAATTGTGAAGTAATCGAGGGAGTTTATACCTTCAAACTTTGAGGTCACACGTTACCGAAAATGTATTTCATATCGGCAGTGTCTCATGTCCGCTGTGTTCAATGAAGCACTATCGTTGGCGTGGAAGTACTTGTCGACCTCCAGGTGGAAACAAACCCCAATCTATTTATAGCACCTTTCCGACGGCCTTTCACAATGCGGTCGATCGATGGCTGCAAACGCAAACACAAAGTCAGTCTATTTCAGTCACTATGATGAAACACTTCAATTAACTCGATGATAAAGCGATCTCTTGTATGCCCAGTCCTTAATCCTCTGGCTATGAATGTATGAGGGTTTATTCTGGGGTAGATTTGCTGCTGTAATCCTCCAGTCCTAGTTCCTAGCGCCCGGTGGTATATCCGATCAGACGTTACAGTACAATACATCCTTTATAGAACAGTAGCTCCGCTTACAATGGAGCAAGACAAAACATGTTTTGATCTCTTGATAAGATGCCGCCCCAGAGGTTTCGTTACGGCAAACAAACCAGAAGCAAGACGAGACAGGTGATGGCAATCGACCGGCAAGGCCTTCGATAGACTCGACCCGACCTCGCCTTTGTCCAGAGCTATTCTTGTAGCCATCCAGTCCGAAGACAATGGATGTTTGGCACGGATACTCGGCTCCACGGCTATATCGGGGTAGAGTCTCCCACCCGTAGACTTCTGAAATAGTCCTCCTGGAGTGAGAATAAGTGCGGCAGAGCCAGGGCAGAGCCAGGGCAACATGGTCATGCCGGGGAAGTAAACGAGGGTGTAGCTCAGCAGGAAGCAACGGCGTGACGTATCCATCGCCTGGCTTCTGTCGAGGATTCGGTTTCTGTAGCTGACGCAGACTTCTGGGTCTCATTTCGCCCAGGACGGCATTGTGATCATGAGAAGACTTGAAGAGCCAGAGGGACTGGCCCGACAGCGCAGATTTCTAAACGACATCCTAGGTAACCAAGGTTGTTAACTGGTACTGTAATGGATCCATCCTGTGGCTGAAATTCAGAATGTAATGAAATGTAAGTTGTTTGCTTGTACTCCGATGGATCCATGATGGAAACAAAGTATTGAATGTATTGAGATGTACTGAAGTACACATATTCGAAGAACCAATTAATGACTGAACGCCCCGTTACTTTTCCAGACAAACAGAGTTCTCAGTTCAAAAATAAAACTTTCGGAGTTTCAATTAATGCATAGTTATTATATTCAGTGATTGATGAGTTTATTGCATTCTTCCCAGGTAGGTGAAGAGACATAATTATACAACAGTCAAGCTTTTCGACTCTAGTGCAGTTGCCACTGACTAAAAATCTTGGACACATGTCAATTGTCTGCTCTCTCTCTCTCTCTCTCTCTCTCTCTCTCTCTCTCTCTCTCTCTCTCTCTCTCTCTCTCTCTCTCTCTCTCTCGTTGCTTTTGTCGACTACAAGAAAGCCTTTGATTCAATCAATCGTTCGAAGCTTTGGAACATATTGTCAAATGGAGGTTTATCTACAAAATTCACTAATATGCTTAAGAAGATGTATTCCAACCTACAGTCCTGTATTCGTTGGAACCACGAGTTTTCTGACTTCTTCTCATGTCCAGTTGGCGTAAAGCAAGGAGCAAAAGAGAGCACGTATCTTTTTTTCATGTATGTAGGATGGTACAATTTATCTCTCTCTCTCTCTCTCTCTCTCTCTCTGTTTATCCTGTACGCTTCCTTCCTGGCCCCAGCTGGCTGAATTTCCCCCTAGCTTTTGACCCCTCTCCATGTAAAGACAATGCTGACCAGAGTTGCAGCTGGGCAGGCTGTGGGTGGGCATTCCTTATCTTTAGGGGTCAGACCTCGGGTCCCCGGCCCTCAGGCCGGCACCACATAAACTTCCTCCACTATTGTTCTGTTGATTTTAATTAGAATATAGTACTTTGTTTAGATACCAGCCTTCCAGCTGGGACCAACTTTGAGGGGGTCACGTGTTGTTATTGTGATAGAGCGGGGCTCCATGCATGCTTAGGGACAAGATGTGCTTGGATAGCGGCAGACCGAACGGGAGAGTCGGGGCGAGCAGACGTGTGGGTCTGGCAGACTCCCTCGGTCTCCAAGCTTGTGCAAGCTGAATAAAACATGTACCCTGCAGAAAGGAACCGGGTTTGTCTTGCTAAATGGAGTAGAGAGAAGGATTTGTCAGCTTCTCTATAGCTCCAGCCTGTTCCCTGCCATGCAGCAATTCACAGCACTCGGCCGGTCAGGACTACGCCACGTAAATCTTATTGAGACGAGTCCCACCACCCTATTACAACTGGTGTCAGAAGTGGGATTCACTGTTAAAGCAGCATCACCCTATTACATGTATATTAACACTGTGGCAAAATATGTCCGAGAGCACGGGAAGCATGGGGCCCAGATGATACCAGGCGTGACCGAACTGTTTGCCTTATTCTTTGCTGACGATGTTGCTCTGCTACAGCGACTAGGTTGCAGAATCAATAGACTCTCTTGCATGCGTATCGAAAACCCTTGACCTTCAAGTTAACAATGACAAGACTAAAGTGATGATTTTTAGACGAGGCGGGCACTTAGCAGTGGGTGAAAAATGGTATCTAAATCAGAAGAAATTAGAGGTAGTTAATAGATATAAATATATTGGTTGTACTTTCACTACTAAGCTAGCGAAACGTGCTTCTGTGGAAGAAGCGGCTTGTAAAGGCAAAACAAAAATTGTCCAAATTATTAAAACGATGTGGTCACTTCGAAACTCAAGCCCCAAAGTATACTTCAGACTTTTCGAGTCTCAGGTGCAGACATCATTATTATACGGTGCAGAAGTATGGGGTCTGCAAAGACAAGACGTGGTTGAAAAGACTCATCTATTTGCATGCAAGACGTTTATGGGTTTGGACATTAGAACACCAAATCACTTTGTGTACGGCAAACTGGGCATATATACCCTTTAGTCGTTCATAGCACTGTCAAAGTAATAAACTACTGGCTCAGACTGATGAAAATGTCCACGCAAAGGCTGCCGAGACAAGCATATGCTATGTTAGTTAACTTGCGTATTCCAGACAATAAGAATTGGTCTTGTATGGTAGAAACTACCCTGTGTAATTCTGGATATGCATATGTTTGGCTGAATGGAGGGGTAGGTAATGAGAGATGTTTTTTAATGCAATTTAGGCAAAGACTACAGGACTGTTACCGGCAGTCATGGGATGCACGTAATACTTGCAGTGAAAAATGTGAGTGGTATTCTACCTTCACGTATATATTTGGACATGAGAAATATTTCGGTATCCTCATCATTAAAAAGTTTAGAGATACATTCATTCGTTTTCGATTGGGAATAAATGATCTCCGAGTTAACAAACAGCACAGTCCTAACAAAAGGAGAAATCGTACTTGTCCATTTTGTAATGAAGTGGAGGATGAGAAACAATTTCTGATGGATTGTGATGTGTATAAACATCTCAGAGAGATATATATCTCACCATATGTACATCCAGGCTTACACAGAGACTGTAGACGTCTTTTAAAAGAAACGAAAAGTAAATTAACAAGAGACGTTGTAATGTATATTTTCTATGCTATGAGACTACGAGAAGAGACAAATTATAGTATTGCGTAAAGATGTTATCATCATATGAAGAAAAACTGCGAATAAGTCACGTGTTGATTGACCCTAAGTGGTTGTAGAAATTGGCATCATCTCTCTCTACCTGGCTGCTGGAATAATAGCTGAATGCAAAACGATGTTTAGAGCCAATGAAATTTAGAAAGCACTCGAATAATGCTATGTATTGTGATCCATTCAAATAGGCAGTCGCCCTTCGAATAAAGTTCAGTTCAGTTCAGTTCAGTTCTCTCTCTCTCTCTCTCTCTCTCTCTCTCTCTCTCTCTCTCTCTCTCTCTCTCTCTCTCTCTCTCTCTCTTCTCTCTCGTTACTCGTGAGCAATGGCTGACCGTCGCGCTGTCTGAATCTTAACACGACGACGACACTGCCACCTTCACCGTCCACCTTCCAACTTGTAGGCTCCTCGGTCATCAGCAGGGATGTCAGAAGCGTATCCAGGGCAGCTGGAAGTCCAGCGACTGGCATGGTGCTACTTTTACTTCACGGTAGGTGATGATGTCTATAAAATTAGAAGTGTTGCTACGTACCTGTATAAAGCTTTTCAAAGACGAGCTGAGGCAATGTTGATGGTAGACAACTATAGATACCTCTTTGAGAATTAGAACTCACTGATCTAGTGATCAATATAAACTCTAATTGTCACCGTTGTATCCGTTGTCCATTTGCAGATTGGGAAGTGTTCACATTATTACAGTTCTGTGTAAATGTATGCGATTTGTAATGGGCCGGAGGCCCCCGCAATAAACCTGTTGTTCGTTGTTGTTCGTTGTTCGTTGTTCTCTTCTCTCTCTCTCTCTTCTCTCTCTCTCTCTCTCTCTCTCTCTCTCTCTCTCTCTCTCTCTCTCTCTCTCTCTCTGCTTTGGTATGTGTGCAAATGTATGCATATCTATGGTAGAATGTCGCCATTTACACTTCGACTAAAGTTCCAGCATTCTTTCATTACACGATGGAAAAACTGCCGGAGAAGGTTGGGTCGACAAATCCTGATCACTTTGGCCTGGCAGCTGGCGCAACGGTCTACAATTCCGTCTTTGAATCTGTAACACAATCGCGGCGC
>JAWQFJ010002206.1:52500-65000 GCA_034096865.1 Theodoxus fluviatilis | reverse complement strand
CCACCCTTCAAGACATGATAATACTTGTGAATTGCTCTACGGCACACACTGGCGGTGGATGAGGACTTGAGGAAGGTTGGCAGAGGTGGATAATGACGAGTTCTCTTGGTGCTTCCCAGTGATGACAGCCCAGTTCTGTGACAGATGCCATCTTATTGATGAATTCCACATTGCTTGCATATCTCCTTCCTAAATGTTAAGGATTTTTTTTTCTTCGCCACACAGTATCTCTGAAGGTTCTCTTTTTTTCCCAGTAACAATGGCAACATGTAGTGTCAAGCATGGCCGTAAGTTTGCACATCTTGGTCTGCAATCCTAAATTCCCATTTCATTTTATTACAAAAATGAAATGTATTAGCTATTTACATGAGAAATGGTCATGTCTTCCTTATGAGAAGCCCGAAGCTCAGTTTTGTGTTCTATGCACTAGAGACTATTGCCTAGTATTGGCCGCAAAGGTTAATTCCAATCCAATGTGAAGGCACATCAATATGTTCTCTTTAGTCATACAGCACTAACTATAAGTCTCACTCATGCATATTCTGTGCAGTTCTTCAATCATTGTCCTCATGCGTTGCTGATTCACAGTTTTCCTCTTGAGGAGAATTCATGTTTCTGCAAAGATTTGTGATCAAACTTCCTTGGCAAGCAGGCAACATTTGTCACCCAGCCATAGTTTCCTCACCACAAGAGTTTCACATAAGCTTTGTTCTAGACTTCACAGCTGTAATCCACACAGGAGCCTTCAAATGAAGTATCCCACATTGTCCTTAATGCCCACATAAACTTAGCTCCTTTCCTTGCATTAGTCTGGTAACTTGGTTTGCTGAAAGTTGTGTCCATGAAGGAACTGCAGAGACAAGCTTCACATCCACTCAGGAAGTTCAGTGAGAACTTTCTTGACATAGAGCTCATTGTTTCCACAATACATACCTGACCAGTAGGGCCAGGAATACACTCTCCTACAAACCAGCAGTCCTGCAGGAGAACAAGGAACTCCAGTCGTTCATCAGTCATTGCTACTTCAGCCTCTTCCACTTTCTCACTTCAGAGTCATTCTGAAAACATCCAGTCTGCTCCAGCCTGTTAAAGCACTCCATATCACATGGACTGAAGCCGAGTATAACCACATCTTCTCAGGCACATGGTCTGGAACCAGAGACTGGCTCCGTAAAAACGGTGTGACTCAGTCTTTGCAGCATCCAATTAGTTGAAATTTCCAGGGAAATTCCATCATGAGTCTTTTTCTGGCTTGGGCTTTTTCCTGATTTTCCTAGCCCTTTCCCACCGCACTGTATCTCCCTCCAGACTCGCCAGCTCCATCATGCGTTGCTGGAATGGTCCCGGGGCTCCGGGTATGGGGTCTGCGTACTTGGGCTCCACTGGGGGAAAGAGAAAAGGGAGTGATTATCATGAGGTTGAACTTTCAATGAAACAACAGAGAAAAGCATGCCTGACTTTCTTGAAAGGATGGCATTTCCCCAAAAAGAAGCTGCCAATCACTTTTTCAGTGTTATACTTCTTGTTAGTCTAATAGTTTTTCCTCTTTTGCTGAAATGGTAATTTGTTTCATGATTGCTTCATATTAAGGTCCACATCCACTTATACCATACAAAAGAAATCTTTTAGTCAGAGAGAGCGTGAGCGAGAGAGCAAGAGAGAGAGAGAGAGAGAGAGAGAGAGAGAGAGAGAGAGAGAGAGAGAGAGAGAGAGAGAGAGAGAGAGAGAGAGAGAGAGAGAGAGAGAGAGAGAGAGAGAGAGAGAGAGAGAGAGAGAGAGAGAGCCCTGGAGAGTTGTGTCCCTGACAGCCTTTGACAGTTTTACAGGGGAAGCAACTCTTACAACAATGTTGACTACATGTATAAGTTGCCACCTTCCTCACATTATATCTATAACTTTTATACCAACACCAGCGATAAGCCAAGATCCACTTCATCATATACCAATCAATTGTTGCCAACGCTCCTCTTTGGACTGATGGATGTAAGTAACGCGTCTCAGCGAAGAATCCGTAATTTATAGTACCAAGACCACAGTTGATTATAAAGCAGAATCGATATTTTGACATTTTCCAATTGATTTATTGATGGCAACAATAAAGCTTTCGCTGCTTCTACTGCTAAAAAAAAAAAAAAAAAAAAAATTTGTTGCCAACAGTAAGTCAAGAGCTTGTCTTTCTACTAATGTCAAATGTCATGTAGCAAAATATCCCATCCATGCCCTTCAAACTATCCAACAAAATACATGTACAGCAAAACCTTTACCAGAGGTACTCACAAATGAACTCAGAACAAATCCATTTTATCCCTCCAGGTTTACTGGAGGTCCTACAGACTTTATCTGTCTGTGTGTGTGTGTGTGTGTGTGTGTCTGTCTGTCTGTCTGTCCCGTCTCCACGGCTTATATCTCAAAAACTACTGGACGGATTTCCTTGAGATTTTGCACACTGACTGGAAGTTAGGTCCGATTCAATATTATCAAATTTTCAGAATCGAGGTTTTAAAAGAAAGTGACTTTTTTACATTTTGGTGTTTCAATGAAAACAATTCAACAGACTCCATTTTGCAAAATCTGTGACGTCATCATTTGACGTGGAATAAACGTGACGTCATTTGCGAGGATATTTTTGAAGCAGGGTGAATAGAATAGAATAGAATAGAATTCGTGACGTCATTTGCGAGGACAGAGAATGATTTAGATAGATATGTCCTCAGTGATGTCTTAGGCCGCAAGGCCTTTATCTGATCTTTTGATCAGTACTTATGGCTACTCTCACTCTCTCTCTGTCTCTCTCTGTCTCTCTCTCTGTCTCTCTCTCTCTCTCTCTGTCTCTCTCTCTCTCTCTCTCTCTCTCTCTCTCTCTCTCTCTCTCTCTCTCCCACCCACCCTCTTACTCTCATTCTCTCTTCCCTTCCTCACCTTTTCCCAGCTCCCCTCCCCCCCCCCCCCCCCTCTCTCTCTCACTCTGTCTCTCTCTCTCTGTCTCTCTCTCTCTGTGTCTCTCTCTGTCTCTCTCTCTGTCTCTCTCTCTGTCTGTCTCTCTCTCTCTGTCTCTCTCTCTGTCTCTGTCTCTCTCTCTGTCTCTCTCTCTCTCTCTCTCTCTCTCTCTCTCTCTCTCTCTTACCACATTTGAATATTTTGCCTCAAGGGCTGAATGTAAGTAAGAAAGGCAATACAGTAGTCGCCGCTTATAAAACACGCGGTTAATAAAAACAGCCGTTTTTTAAATACAGTTGGTAAGGTCCGGATTTACTTCGTTACTGATGGACATGTTCAACAAGCAAACGGTTAATAAAAACGCCGCTTATTAAAAACACTTTTGTTCGGTCCCAATGTGTTTTTAATAAGCGGCGAGTACTGTACTGCCTAATTCACTACCCTTGTCTCTAAACTCAGACGATTCCAACTGCCTGTTCCGCTTTGACGTAATCTCATGACGTCATCTACGATCTAAGAGAATCAAAGAGACGACAAAGAAAGCAGTATATATAGCAAAGCGCAACCTAGGATCCTCTGACGAGCGTACCTTATCTAACCGATCAAGATAACGCGGGGATAGGGGATAAATCGAGTGTTAAAAAGATAAATCGCTGTTGTGAATACGGGCCCAGCGAACTAACTGAATGTCGACACAATCACGTGGCACTGTTGTACATTTGCAGTCAACGTAAGATCTCGTACGACGATTTGATTCAAGGCCAAGTGCTAATTGTTTTGATGGTCTGGTCTCAGTGTCACAAAAATATGATGATTTAATCAATCCCTGACCCGGAAATGTTGGGGACAACGACCATTTCAGCGTAATGACATCGAGTCAAACCGAGTTATCTTTCCTACTTCAGCAAAACGCTTCGATATATGTTCAACCTCTACCAGCAGGCGCCAAAATGCGATACTACAAAAAGAATATTGACGTTGATGGGTTAGATCCGTATGAAATACCAAACAGTTCATGCTATCATCCATTTTCTACAATTTACAGTGCAAAATACGAACCACGAGGGTTTATGACAAGGTCATTATAAATGCATCACATACCTACAAGTTTACAATGGCACAGTTGGTAGAGCATTGGGCTCTTGGTCATGCATGACCAGGTTCGATTCTGCACTGAAACTTTTTTTCAAGGGGTTGTGGGTTCGAACCCACCTGGTTTTTTGTGTTTGTGTGTGTGTGCATTTTTTCCTCCTCTTTTCTCGGAGGCTGCGGGTTCGAACCCGATCTTCTTTTTTTCTTCTCCAAAACCTGGAGGTTCAGCGCCAGCGGTTTTTATTGTTTCAAGAAAATGTGAATGCTGAATTCTGTTGAAATTTCTGACAAGCATATTTCACACCCCTTTATTACTTGCAGAATATGCCACGACTAGCATGCTTGATGCAGTCACCATAGCGCAGCGCATGCCACGACTACATACAGGGTAGGGGTTAGAAACCTCTAGAAATCCATTGCAACTCTGACGTAAACAAAAGGAAACGTCTGTGACCAGCACAGGACACCATGAAAGTGAGGGGACACCATGAAATTGAGGGGACACATGGACTGGATTGTTATGGAAAACATGGCTGCCAATATAAAGCCCCAGTGTGGAGAAGACAGTACCAGGAGTTCTACAGGAAAGTGGGGCAGAAAATCCTTTTAAAGAATCAGGCTTTTCATGTGGAACCAGGATGGAAAAATCCATAGGCAGGATCAGGTGTTTTACGGAATAAGGGGTTAATTAATGATCCACAAGACCAACTGTTATGTTTGCAGATAAATGGTCAATAATTAAACCTACCAGTGAAGATGCCCAGTGATCAGGGGGTAAAGTGTAAGCGGTTTGAGACCCTGACAAAGGGTGTAAGTCGCTATAAAAAACCACACCTTTACCTTTTAAGTTCCTTTCAATCAGAAGACTTTTTACTTTGCAAGATAATGCTTTGTATAACTGCTAGTTCTCACCAGGCCATTAAAAAACTCATTAAGCTTTTTTGTGTCATCACAAGAGTAGTGGCAAGCATGGTGATGCAGTGAATATATTGAAGTATATATATCTGTGACATCATTTTCTTTGTGTAGTGTGAGTATCAACTTTTCCATGTGTGCTTTTCAAATATTAATTAATTAAAAAAAGGAAATGAATTTTGACCAAATGAGCAATTCTTCTTTTTCTTAGTAATCTCTCTGTGGCCAAGGAAGACATTCTGTAGTGTGGCCATCTTCCATGGCGGGGCAGAGAACCCCAGTCATCTTCCATGGCGGGGCAGAGAACCCCAGTCATCTTCCATGGCGGGGCAGAGAACCCCAGTCATCTTCCATGGCGGGGCAGAGAACCCCAGTCATCTTCCATGGCGGGGCAGAGAACCCCAGTCATCTTCCATGGCGGGGCAGAGAACCCCAGTCATCTTCCATGGCGGGGCAGAGAACCCCAGTCATCTTCCATGGCGGGGCAGAGAACCCCAGTCATCTTCCATGGCGGGGCAGAGAACCCCAGTCATCTTCCATGGCGGGGCAGAGAACCCCAGTCATCTTCCATGGCGGGGCAGAGAACCCCAGTCATCTTCCATGGCGGGGCAGAGAACCCCAGTCATCTTCCATGGCGGGGCAGAGAACCCCAGTCATCTTCCATGGCGGGGCAGAGAACCCCAGTCATCTTCCATGGCGGGGCAGAGAACCCCAGTCATCTTCCATGGCGGGGCAGAGAACCCCAGTCATCTTCCATGGCGGGGCAGAGAACCCCAGTCATCTTCCATGGCGGGGCAGAGAACCCCAGTCATCTTCCATGGCGGGGCAGAGAACCCCAGTCATCTTCCATGGCGGGGCAGAGAACCCCAGTCATCTTCCATGGCGGGGCAGAGAACCCCAGTCATCTTCCATGGCGGGGCAGAGAACCCCAGTCATCTTCCATGGCGGGGCAGAGAACCCCAGTCATCTTCCATGGCGGGGCAGAGAACCCCAGTCATCTTCCATGGCGGGGCAGAGAACCCCAGTCATCTTCCATGGCGGGGCAGAGAACCCCAGTCATCTTCCATGGCGGGGCAGAGAACCCCAGTCATCTTCCATGGCGGGGCAGAGAACCCCAGTCATCTTCCATGGCGGGGCAGAGAACCCCAGTCATCTTCCATGGCGGGGCAGAGAACCCCAGTCATCTGAGCAGGGTTAGGGACAGAGAGATAGAAGATGACTGCACAACGAAGGATATTTCAGTAGAAATGCTTAAATGAACACAATCATACATTTATCTACTACTAGGGTTGACTCTAAGTGGTTTTAACTGCATGCTCTAGTAGACATGTAGGTACAGGAAAAGACCACACGAGACACCCAAGGCTTCCCACCTTCTCTGGAGGCAGGGGGTCTGGGAGTGGTGGTGGTTGCAACCCCAGTTTGCTGCACCAGGATCTGGCGCGTGGTGGTGACGTTGGGCATGCGGCGCGGCTGCGTGCTGCACATCTGGCTGGATGTTGTCACACCCAGCGACTTGCCACTGCCAGAGTTGGTGTTGGAGGCTGAGGTGCTGGTATTCCGCTGCTGAGCATTGGGACTCCATATCGTTCCCATGGCAACCAGTTCATCAGGGTCTCGGCCTGTCAACACCAAATCCAGGAATTTAGGAATAGGGCAAGGTGTAGACCACAGATGAAATGTGTGTCTGGTTTTCAGAGTGAAATAGATTACAGTATTCAGAGGCTTGTAGAGTATATTCTGTTAAGTGTGGCTTAATTTTAATATGCTGCATCATGACCTACAACAAGCAAAAGATTTTACATCTATCAATGGCAGCAACTGTGGACATAAGTTCAACTTCACGCCCCTTTTTCTTCACAGCAATTATGCATATGCATATAGGTTGAATTTACTTGCATTTTTTCTTAGAAAATCATAGAGCATTTATATCTTGCATATCAACAATAAACATGTAAAATCATTTACATAATTGGATTGGAGTCAAACCACAAAAACTACATTTGTGACCAGCCACGACAAAACCAGTGCTAAGTCGCGCGGCACTATTTTGCGCTACGACTGAAAAAAGGCAGGGAGGGTCAATCTGGGTGATTTTCACTTTTTGATAAAAATAGATTCTACATGGTTTAAACTATCATGCCAGTAAAGGAAACATGTTGAAGAATTATATTTTGATGTTAAAATAAAGACTTTTGTGTTATGTATTGTTTCAAAAGCTCCCTGTAATTAGCGTAAATTGCCTCATTTTATCAGCAATAAACACACCTAAACCCTTGCAGAACCCCTTCATGTTATAGAAAGGCCGCTCTCTAGGCGTTCCTGCTCTGTAGATGTCGAAGAAAGATTAGGTCAGCAATTTTTGGAAACAGAGTTTGAAATACCGTTGCTAAGGTGTTTAATGTCTAAAGAGGGTAAATCTTCTGAGACCGTTTTTTTCAAAATGACCGCTGCTTCAGTACTCAACTTGAAATGCCTGTAACTCCTATTCTAATTAACTCACACTGTTCATTCTTATATCAAAACAAACAGAAATGAATGCAGAATTCAAAAATACTAAAACCCTGTTTTGTCCAAAAATCGACTTAGCACTGGTTTTGTCGTGGCTGGTCACATTTAATAGTAACTGAATATATTAAACACATGACAGTTTGTCAACATCAAATTTCAGAGTTAAAACCCAAAGCATGCCAAAATACCACCACCAACCAAACTCAACACCAAACAGCATGGGTAAGTGCAGTCCACAACATCCTACAAGAGGCAATGGAGAACAAGATGCTGCTCTCAGGAGTCTGATTCACAATTTGACAGAAATGTCTTTCTTGTAGATGTGGAATTTAAATCAGAATAAAAGAAAGAGAAAGCTTTTCACCACATTAAAAAGAGTACCAGTCATTCAAATTTTATGGGAGAAAAGTCACAACATTGAACAGACTGACAAGGTTTGTCTTAATGCTAAGGAAAAAAATCTCAATATACTAACAAACAAACAAACTGAAGAAAAAAAAAGTTAACCAGTAAAGCACAGAGGACAGGAACTGTCAGAATGTAAAACATTACAACACCAAAAAGTGCATGCAAAAGAAAAAGCTGTACCCCTCACAAGAAAATGGAAAGACTCAAGAAAAGACAGACAGACAGAAATCTAGGCAGGCACCAGACACACACTGGAGGGGATCCTGGACGTTACGCCCCTTTTGCCTGAATGCCCCGTGCCTGGATTAGGGTTAGGGTTAGGGTTAGGGTTAGGGTAGGCCTGCAAGAGACACTGAGTGCAGCACCAAGCCAGTGTAGGTAGCTGTAGAGCCTTCATTGCAGGATGGGGGACCGTACTTGCCCAACACTGAACCATTACTCCGATGGGACGGGGGAATGTGTTCACCTCGAAGCAGGCTGTTCCTGGCCCCATTGGAGCGCAGGAGGGAGGTAGCGGGTTTAGATGCGGGAAAGCAGTTAGGCAACCCCCGTGAGTCCTCCTTCTCCCGGTCAACATTCACTGCAAGAGCAACTCGTGTGTTACGGACCCACCACAGCAAACCCACACCACCAGCAAGCATACAAAAAGTTTGGAGAAAATGAGGTAAGTATTCTGATTAATTGGATAGATTGGGAATTGATTGGTTAGATGAGGACTGTCCACTGCACACAGGAAGCAGTAGATGAGTGATAGTTTAGGGCAGAAAATTCTTTTTATACAGTTACAAGCACTGTTTTAAGGCTCATCATTTTGCCCCCTGACAAGAAAAAGTTGTTTCTCTGGAAAGCAGGGGGGGAACATAGACACATTTTTAGACATTGTTTTGAAATGCTCTCTTGATAGAATAGTGCTTTTAATCTGTGCAGAAACACTTCACTTATTGTCACAATTCCTACTGGTCTTCAATTATAAATAAAGATTTCTCTCCAAATATAGCTCACAGACACTTGCACACACACACACACACGCACGCATGCACGCACCCACACACACATGCACACACAAACACACACATGCACACACACACATGCATATACACACATGCACATACACACACATACACACATGTACACCCATTTCACCATCACATCCACATGTCAGCTTTTCATCCAAAAACATGTTTGAGTAAGATGAGGCCTCATATTCTCATGAATACTCACTCAGCTTATCAAAGTTTGCACTATGTAAATTACACTTCAATAGATAAAATATTTCATGTTTCTTCCTAAGCATATATGTTACACGTTCATTACAAATACTGACACATATCCAAAGTGAAGGTCTTAGGATAAACATGCAGGAAAAAAATAAAAGTCATGTTGAAGAATCAGTTCACAAGGAAAGTAATGACATGTTCTTGAAGAAACATTTTTATTCAAATCATTTTCAGCGAAAGTCACACCACACCAAAACCACAACCAGCAAAGCCACTGAAGCTCTCCGTTCCCTGCACCTCAGGCCAGGAACTCAACACTCCACAGACCTTTGTCCAGGGAGAAGGAGCGCTTGGTGTCAGAGCGGCTGGTGGGACGCCTGCTGGCAGCAATGTCAAAGTCCCTGGACCGCACTTTCTCCTTCTCCCTGTTGTAGAACTCGTTGTTGCCATATTCGTCTCCCCTCCCCTCGGAGTTGTACAGCAAGTCCGCAGTGGAGAAGGGCACAGAGGGAGTGCTGGAGGAGCTGCAGAGATACAGGATGGGAATGATCATCACGCAGCTCAATGGTGAGAAACTTATAGAGAACAAGGAAAGGGATTGGTCATGCTGTATATCAAAAGCATTATATTCACTGAAAACATGGTTGCCAAGTGGTGATCCGAGTCCATTGGAAGGGAACTTTGAATGTTTGTATGTCCTCAATGCCCTGGGTCAGATATGTCTAACAATGGCAAGAATTCATTGTTTTTTAAGCATTTGTGAGATATTTCAGTTGGCAGTAAACAAAAACTGCAAATGTTGCAAATGAGCAGTCTTTACATCCAGTTTCAAACAAAACACATTATGCTTTCTTTAAACGATATAAAGGTTCTGATAAAGACCTGTGTTATCAGGAAGTTTTTGAAAATTGAACCATTACATTTCAAATTAATTACTGTAACTTTCAGTAATAAATTGGTAAATAAATTAAGCCTTAATATGAGATCTTGAGACAAAGCTGATTCTACACAACATTTCAAAAACATAATCAGCAAAGTTTCTCTCTGTATATACTGTTTTGTCAAAGGATGCTGAGGTGTATATTCACAGAAGGTTACAACTACAGAAAAGTGAAAAGAGCATCAGATGTGTTGTAAAGAGAGGAAAACATTTTAACTGAAGAACATCAGACCATGAGCATGACAGTTGTAGTCAGACCTTGAGTTCTGAGCTCTCTCTCTCTCTCTCTCTCTCTCTCTCTCTCTCTCTCTCTCTCTCTCTCTCTCTCTCTCTCTCTCTCTCTCTCTCTCTCTCTCTCTCTCTCTCTCTCTCTCTCCCCCCTTCCCCCAAAACTGACCCCCAACCCTATCCTCCATCCTAATCCCATTTCACCACATCCCAGAGAGAGAAAAAAAATATTGGGGGTGGGAGGTGGGAGAGAAAAATAGAGACAGACACAGAGCTGAAGACAGAGACAGACAAAAACAGAGAGGCAGAGATGGTGAAACAAATATCAGATCAACTCTGCACATATAAATCTAACTCTCATGAGTATGCACACATGTCAATCTAACTCTCATGAGTATGCACCAAAACCAACCAACCAAAAAGTAAATGGAGTAAACATGCAAATGTTGTCACCTCTGACTAAAAGGTTCTCAGCATAAAAAGCGTATCAGTATCAGTCCTTGGCACAGACTAACAGAGCAGTGATAAGGAACAGCCTTCCACAAGGGAACGTGGCACTGCCTGCACAAGGGAACGTGGCACTGCCTGCACAAGGGAGCGTGGCACTGCTTGCACAAGGGAACGTGGCACTGCCTGCACAAGGGAACGTGGCACTGCCTGCACAAGGGAGCATGGCACTGCTTGCACAAGGGAGCGTGGCACTGCTTGCACAAGGGAACGTGGCACTGCCTGCACAAGGGAACGTGGCACTGCTTGCACAAGGGAGCGTGGCACTGCTTGCACAACGGAGCGTGGCACTGCTTGCACAAGGGAACGTGGCACTGCTTGCACAAGGGAACGTGGCACTGCTTGCACAAGGGAATGTGGCACTGCCTGCACAAGGGAATGTGGCACTGCTTGTACAAGGGAACGTGGCACTGCCTGCACAAGGGAACGTGGCACTGCTTGTACAAGGGAACGTGGCACTGCCTGCACAAGGGAACGTGGCACTGCCTGCACAAGGGAACGTGGCACTGCCTGCACAAGGGAGCGTGGCACTGCCTGCACAAGGGAGCGTGGCACTGCCTGCACAAGGGAACGTGGCACTGCCTGCACAAGGGAACGTGGCACTGCCTGCACAAGGGAGCGTGGCACTGCCTGCACAAGGGAGCGTGGCACTGCTTGCACAAGGGAACGTGGCACTGCCTGCACAAGGGAACGTGGCACTGCCTGCACAAGGGAACGTGGCACTGCCTGCACAAGGGAGCGTGGCACTGCCTGCACAAGGGAATGTGGCACTGCCTGCACAAGGGAACGTGGCACTGCTTGCACAAGGGAGCGTGGCACTGCTTGCACAACGGAGCGTGGCACTGCTTGCACAAGGGAACGTGGCACTGCCTGTACAAGGGAACGTGGCACTGCTTGCACAACGGAGCGTGGCACTGCTTGCACAAGGGAATGTGGCACTGCTTGTACAAGGGAACGTGGCACTGCCTGCACAAGGGAACGTGGCACTGCTTGCACAAGGGAGCGTGGCACTGCCTGCACAAGGGAATGTGGCACTGCCTGCACAAGAAATCAATGGCATCCACAGCCCTGGCCATTCCCAATGCAAGCTTGGGCAAACACTTGGAAGCACCGGTCCGAAGATCAATCAAAGATGTGTGCAAACCACTCAGTGATGACCACTCAGAGATGACCACTCAGTGATGACCACTCAGTGATGACCACTCAGTGATGACCACTCAGTGATGACCACTCAGTGATGACCACTCAGTGATGACCACTCAGTGATGACCACTCAGTGATGACCACTCAGTGATGACTTCATGTAGCAATGTCATTTTCACAATACACCTCCTGGCTGTAGGGTGGGACAGCACATACAGTCCTTGCTCAAAACAAATTCTAAAGTATCAATTGCAATGATACACCAAATAACAATTTTATCAAGCACAGGTAGGGTACATGAAACAAAGAGCATATGACCTGTCTTAGAATGTTTTATTATTCAAGGGTACGCATACTATAATGCATTATTTTGCTTTTACATAATTAATAAATTAAACAAGCAATATACAATGAGATCTGGCAGTTATTCTTCATGAATTATATTGTCTGAACTCTACAATGATGCATCAATTGTTTGCTTCTTCAGACTCGCGATGTTTTTTTTTCAAGCCTGAACATGACATAGAATGTTGTGGGCTGTTTCAATTCACATCAACGCCCGCCACATTACTTAAGTACGTGTGTGCTTATTTCGGACAAGA